>ML791080.1:233526-250851 GCA_009831015.1 Picea engelmannii | reverse complement strand
AACTAAAAATGTTGAGAAGCATAATTATTGCTTATATCATTAATCTAACAATATAACAAATCGTATCCAACTAAATTATACATAAAAACAATGGTAATAGCTCCCCACATACAATCTAGATAAAACATTAATCCAACAATATAGCCAATTGTATCCAACTAAATTACACATAAAACAATTATAATAGCTCCCCACATACCATCCACATGGGCTATGCTTTCCTAACATCGATCGCATATCTCTAAAACTGCATAAGACTATACAAAATTCAAAACATACCTTACAAAACATAGTTCTAATAAAGTTATCAAATGACAAGGATGAAGGTTCAAATGTCAAACCATTTAATTGTGAGTTGATGAACATAAGACTATACAAAATTCAAAACATACCTTACAAAACATAGTTCTAATAAAGTTATCAAATGACAAGGATGAAGGTTCAAATGTCAAACCATTTAATTGTGAGTTGATGAATTGAATATAGATATGGAATAAAAGTAGGCGAATAAGTATTAAACCATATGTTGATAAAGCCATGTGGAATATATTCATATGTTTCTTTGTATATATATATATGAAGAAACAATGAAAAGTACATTAATAATACTTTTACTTAACTTGCTCATATATTTATACTTTTCTTTGAAATCACTTTCAATATCTACACTACCAATTTGTTTTCAACATTTCAATAAAGCATTTGGTGTTATGTCTTGTAAATCGACAAATTGATAATTATAGCAAAGTTAGTAAACCTTTATTCCATGTCACACTAGGCAAGTGTAGTGAATGAAATTGGTCATTGAATGGTTGTTTTGAAAACAATAACAAAAGGCCAAAGCATAAACAATGGACTCGAAGATTTTGAGATCGAATCTCTCACGAGGAGGGGTTGAAAAATTCAAAAGCTCCATCTATATGAGAAAAATAATGTAATCATAGATTTGAAATTGTTGTGTATAACTAAATATTTGATGTATGAGATAATTAAAAGGGATTGGGGATTTTAAATTTTAAAAACCATTTCAAGATAAAATATACTTTAAATTTTAGAAACCATTTCAAGATACAAATATACTACATTGAATTGTTTATTATCATGTTTATTATTTTTACATTCACATAATATGATTTATACACAATTTCTTAGGCGGTAATGGATTTAGAGTAGGAGCAACTTCATGATTACCTTGAAGATTTGTATGTAGAAAAGAAGATATTTGTCTGGGTTGATTTCTATCTCAAGTCAAAAAATTCCAGGTCATTGGACGAGGAAGGGGTCACTAAAAAGGGCATAAACACTATGGAAACTTAGGTAAAGGGGGTTTGAGGGGGGGCTTAATGAGAAGGTTCGGACAATTAATTGTGTGTTGGGTGTATTCAATAGTTTTGACTTGGTCATTATCGTGTAGTGTTGGGGGCACAAAATTGAGGTAAAAGGAGTTAAAGCCTTGAAAGTGGAGGTGCCAAGGGTTTTGCATAACTATCAAAAAAAAGTCAACTCGTTAGGTAGAAGACATAACAAATAATGAATGTGGAGGAGAGGGTTTTGTAGGAAGACTTTTGGATCTTGAATCTCTCGATGGTAGTTGAAAGTAAGAGTTCGAGGTAGCAGTAAATAGATCTCAACAGAGGAGGTCCAAATGTTGTATAAAAAACAACAATAGGTGGTAAGAATGGTGGTTGTTGAAGATCTATATATTGAAAAAATAATCGAGTTTCATGGTTTAGTGTTAATAGGGCACTTTAATGGTCATCAAATGGCCAAGGACACTTTAATGTCATGGCTACGATTAGAGTGGCTTCCCCTAGTAGGATATATGCCTCGATTCCATATGATGTCGTGTGGCTAACTTGGCTTTGTAATGAAGATCGTTGAAGATGTGAGGAAAATTATGGGAAAGCAATGTTATTGGGAGCATTGATTCTTGTTTTGGAGTGGTGGCATCCAGTTTTTTACCTTAAGCTAGAACCCATTGCTTAGATTTTGGTATGGACCAAGCTTCCATGGTTACCTTTGGAGTGATGGAATGACAAGTTTCCTAGGAACCTTGAAGGTAGTTTTGGTAGGACTCTAGATATCGACTCCTTGTACAAGTCAAGTTGTTTGAGGACAATGGAAAAGATCCCAATGGAGGTGGCTATCAGAAATTATAAAAAATAAAAATAAATAAATAAATAATTAAAAAAAGGGTCTTCCTAAGAGTATTGAGATCGTAATGGGTGGTCAATCACACAAACAAATTATTGACTATAGAAAGGTTCCTTTTAGATGTGTCCAATGCCATACTTATGGGAAAGTTGTAGGTGTGTGTAGCTTCAATTTCTCCAATAAGGTCTATAAAAAGAAGCCTCAAACACAAAAAGAGGAGTTGAAATTTTCTCTAGTTACAAGGGAAGATGACAAGGTAGGGTCTATACCTAAAGCAATGGAAGAGCTTTCACAAAATGAAGCTATAGGTAAAATTCCAATTCAAATGGTAAAGATAAATCCAGAGGATATCCAAGACTCTATAGTTATGGAACAATTAGGAAAACCAATGGAAACAAAGGACATCACTTATGGAGCTCAACAATAAGATTAATCATGTAAGTTAATTAATATAGAATCGAACTCTACTTTTTAGTCCAAAGAAGGGGGTTTTGAATTTTGGGATAAGGGATCCTAGCCTTCTCCCTCTTAAGTGGGTAGATTTTATGTAGGGGAAAACCTGGTATGGGGATTGGGGGTAAAAAGATGAAGGGTGGAGAAAAATAAGGCCAGAGGAAAAGAAAAGGAAGGCATTCTCCTAGAAAAAAGGACGATTTTAAAGGGGATTAGGATAGTATTGATAGTGAATGATCATCCCAAAGCTTTGGCCAAGATGAACCTCAAGTCATGCAATCGAACCCCAAGTACTACCTTAGGTCAAGAAAGAAAGACAAAGAGAAGTTTGAGGACAATATTGAAGAAGGCCTAGGGTGTAATCTTATTAAGAAAACTCACAAAAATAATATGGGAATAAAAGCATTCCTTCACTATGCCCAAGAAAAAGACCTAAAAGAGATTCAACAAGGGAAACATAGGTCTTTGAAAGGGGTCCTCAGGGAAGGACAAAACCCCTCCAAGGTTTCCCAGTGATTATATTGTCCCTAAATGTTAAGAGTTGGGACATTAACCCATAAAAAATACTAACTCGGCTAGATTGGTGAAATTCAAAAGCCCTTATGTTATTTTGCTCCATTAGTCATTGGGGGAAAGGAAGAGGTTAGTGGGGGTGTTTATTATTGGTTGGAGATCAGATAACATCCACTTACTAAGTTCTTCTTTTATTGTGCCTTATATTTGTACAAAATTTAGTTTCAAGAATTGGGTTACATTATTATAGTTATATATGTTTATGAACTATATAAGGATAAGAAGACCTTATGGGTTGCATTTTTTTGCTCAAGAGGTTATAAAGCATGACGAGATAATAATAGGGGGCGATTTAAATTTCATTCTTAGCAGTTTTGAGGTTTGGGTGGTCAATACAAGGTGGGATAGACTTGTACAGTACTTTAGATTTAAGACATAGGAGATGGGTCTTGTTGATGTAGAGCCATAAGAAAGATGCCCACTTGGAGTAATGATAGGATCGAAGGGGGTGGAGTCTCCAATAGATTGGAAATACATCTTGTTTTATTAAAACTTCTAATGGTGGTGGAGAAAATATGATCATGGGTAGATGTAGGAGGGGGGTTGAACCATCTTCATATTCTCCTTTAGATTCAAGTCAAGGAGCAAGCACGAGGTTTTTTTCATGGCTTAAGTCAAGGAGCAGGAATGGGTTTTTTTTTGCAATTCAAGTCAAGGGATTCATGGTAAAAGTAGTGTTGGATGTGTACATTTCCTCTCAAAATCCCATTCAATCGATATGAAGGCAACCATTGGGGTCAATTATAACAATTGCGTAGAGTTAATGGCTTTGATATTGTTACTGAAAGTTGTAAATGAGAAAGGATTAGGTCTATTCAGATCATTAGAGACTCAAACTTAGTGATCAAATGGATGAAAGGTACTAGCCAATCTTTGAGCATTCATCTAAAATATTTAGGTGATCAAGTTAAAGTTACATCAAGTAGTTTATTATCAATTTCCTCTAATCATGCATATAGACAAAAGAACACAAAAGTTGATAGAGTTTATAAAGAAGGTCACCAAGTGGTTGAGGTTAGGGTGCTTTCTAAAGTCATTAGAGATGGGATTCTTCCTTCCTTGAAGACAAGTGATCATGATGTATATCATTGCCTTTTTCTTTGATTTTAGGCTAGAAGATGTTTTAGACTATAAGATGTTGGCACTAAATGTTTTTTATGTATGTAAACAAGACCATGATTGATGATGTATGAAATGGTTTTTTCCTATCACCTCGTCTTTACTTAGAGAAAGAAAATTTTGATGAACCATGGAAGCTATGAAAAGACCTACTTTTTTGTTGACAGGGATAGGATTTTTTACTTGTTTGAAGACACGGGGAAGATAGGAGGCTCTAAATGCCCCTTATTTTTTCACCTAGTAATTGTTCTAGCACATAAATGTGATTTATTTTTTCCTTGAATAGAAATGATGATATTTTCCTTGGAAAAAAATATAATTTGATCATGACTATAAATAGAAGTTGTTGCATGATTACAACCCTCCTACACATTTAACTTGAGCACTTTCACCTCCCTCTATAGTTGTTAGGACAACAAAATATTAAAATGATTCTAATAATTCATCTTCAAATATATTTTAATATTTAGTTTTCCTACATGGTATGCACATTCAAGCATCAACCCCACCTTCCCCATCTTCCTTCATTACTCTACAAATCTCATTCATATTTTCAATCTGAAACTCCCGAAAGAAATCACAACAACAAACAACAACAAAAGGTAGAAGAGAATGACATGGAAAACTTGACAGTGGAAGATTTTGGAAGGCTTCACTCATGAGCCATTGATGGAGGTTATGTAGGAGGTGATGTCAAAGCACCCCAATGGTCTACACCTAGTGCAGACTATGGTCTACAAAAGCTTGGGTGCATAGAATACAAGAAAAGTGGCAAGGTATAATTGAGTTTCTATTAAGTCAACCTAAAATCGTGAGATAGCTAGGTAAATCATGATTGTTATGGTTAATGTACAGAGAGTGTTATGGGTATATTTACTAGTGGACAAAATTTTGAACCAATTCATGGAGTTCCTCTCTGTGAGGGGAGGATATTGATCCTTCGTTATATAAGAATGATTTGTCGAATCTCTATCATTGTGTCCTTAAAGAATGGGATGAAATTAGGAGATTGCACAACAACGATGCTACCATACACAGACCCAAGGATTCCATTGAATTGCAGTGCATGTGATGTAATTTAGAGAGAAATGTAACATATTTGGGTATATGAAGAGGATCTTAGGTTCTCAATGTAGTTCATGGGAAAAAAAAATCCAAGGAAAACACCACGCAGAAGATCCTTCAAGAACTCCCCCATAATCCATGGATGGAAAATCATTTGCCTTGATCACAGAGCCTAATCTCGAGCAAATTGAGAGATTTGAACCCATGTCCCCAACTTTGGGGGAGATATCCCACATCTATGGCTCATGATAGCTTGAGCTAACCCTCGAGACTAGCTTGTGGGAAACTTATATTAGGGGAACTACTAATTTTTTAATCTTCCTTAGTAACAACAATGGTTATTGTATTGTATCTAAAACTAGATTTTATAACTAAAAGTGAGCTTTTGTGTAGGATGTAAGGAAGGAGATTTCTAAAAAAAACATGTGTTAAAGTTAAGCACATGAACTAGAATAACTACAATGGGCATATGCACCTTGGATAATTTTAGTCAACATTAATAAATGCTTATCATTGAAACATTAACCCATCAGTTTGCTATCGAGTTCACATTATCAATGTTGCACTCAATGATGAGAAAAAACCACGAAGTGTTCGATAAAACTTATTGTGGAGTTACATAAAAAAAATTGCTTGTTCTAGACATTAGTAAGCAACTTTTGGTTCTATATTTTTATTACATGTGCTTTGGAGTATATTTTCATTTACAAGGGGTGGCTAAGAACACAAATGGTTTTTTTTGGCATGTAGCTTCATGGGTTTCTTGCAATCTTGCATGGTTTAATAGCCTCTCATGATAGGTAATAGAAACAACAACTAGAGGAAATGTTATTGTCATTGTTCATGCATATTTGGGCATTACATTCCTTCTTCTTCTTCTCCCTATATAAACCAATATAGAATTTCTATTGTCAAGAGAAGAAGAAGAGAGCTTCTACTGTTGGTATGGTCAATAATTCAACCTTGAACAACATTTGGTCATTTCAGTTTGCAAAAACACAGAAGATATGGGTGAAGAGGGCCACATTGATGGAGAATGGAGGCGAGTAAGACAAATTGGCATGGATTTTTGGAAGGGTAGTGAAAGAAGGGATGCATTTCGTAGTCAAGTGCAAAGCGACTATCCAAAACCAATAGAATTGGGACAACAAGTTTTGATGATAAAAGTTTGGAGGACTGTCGCTCCCTAAAAAGATGTCTTCAATGTAATAATTATTGAATTTGAAAGGGAATTCATCCATATCAATAATATATATGTGGCAAGGTTTTAGTTTGAGCATTTAGAATGTTTGTTATCTCCTTGTTTAGTAATATCAAATGTGTGAGCACTAGTATTGTTCCTATATTAAGTGAAAAAACAAAATGGGAAAGGTTTTAATCTCTAAGGGACATAACCCTTCTCCTCATGACAAGAAATATCAGCGGGAGAAAAAATTCAAATAGGGGAATCATGCATAAAACAATGTTTTCTAATTTAGTTAATTAAAATAGGGTCAAGAGAAATTTAAATGAACAACAATAAATGGAAAACTTAAGTAATGGGTTTAAATGTTATATTGGAGATATTAGACGAAGAATTCAAGCAACATAGAGAGGAATTCAACCAAAATTGGGAGGAATTTAACCAAAATCAGGAGGAATTCAAACAACACTAACATGACATCATACAAAATGAGGATGAAATCAAGCAGGATATCAAGAAAAAGTGGAGTGAACCAAAACATGAAGTAGAAAAATTACATAACACTTGGCACAATTTCACTCCAACTCTTAGAAACACCAAAAAAACAACACATTACACAACCGCCAACATTCCCAAACTAATTCAATAAACTTTCATTTTTGTATAGGTGAGGATCACCTTTGAATTTCCACCAATTAATATTATTCTACCACCCTCCAACCAACAAATATAGAATTATCCATCAAGAGTAAAAATCGGGTAATCAAGGTTTGATGGGAATGACACAAGGTAGAGCATAATGCGGGTAAACAACACAAAATAATATTTTGAGTTACGTAACATTCAAATCAACAAAGAAAAAATAAAATTGCATCCATGTACTTTTATGGCCTTGCATTACAAGGATACACATGGTGGAAGTCCCAAATGATGATGGTCACAATATGTTGAGACACATTTAAAGGCAATTTTTTAAAAATATTTATAGGTATATATGAAAAATACATTTTTTTCTCAAAACTTGCCAAGTTGCAACAAAAAGGTGTTGTCGACAAGTACACACATGAATGGGAAATACTGGCAACACAAGTGTCGATATTGTTACAATAACAATTTCTCCAATCATTTGTGTATGGGTTAAAATCATATAGTATTAAATCCAAGGACAAAGCCAAACATAAGGCAAACATTACAAAAACTAAGCTTATAACTAGTTCATGCCAAACCTACGAAAGAAATTATCACGACCATCCAAAGCTTTCAATGAAGAAAACTCTAGATATATTATGCCACATCATAGTGAGGACGATAAATAATGAAATTTAAAGTCTAAAGTTGATAAGGATAATAGATGTTGCAAGTATGGTGATAAATGGTTTCCAAGTCACAAATGTGAATCAAAATAATTATATCACCACAAGACCATAAATGTAAAATAAGTAGAGGATTTTGATGACAAAGACATGGTAGAATTTGATGAGGACAAAACCATGCCCAAAATATCACTAGCTACAATCACATCCACCAGACAACCTCGAAAGAAAGAAGAATTGTCACTCCAAAAGGAAGCTAGAGGGAAAAAAGAAGACAAGAAAGCACCTACAACAAAATATACTCCACCTCATCTAAGAATCACCAATAAAATCCTAAACTCTAGGAACGAAAAACCAATGGTCTCTCTTGTTTTAATAACAACAAAAATGGAACCCAGGACATTGAAACTCAAAGAATCATAAAAAATATAAATGTAAAAATATTGATAGACTCTGGAAGTACACACAATTTTGTAGATGCCAATATCACAAAAAAAAACTACACCTTTTTGTATACCCTACCAAAGATCCCACTGTTATAATTGTAGATGGACAATAAGTCAAAGGTGTAGGCAAATGCCATGAGGTTTCAATATGAAGAAAAAACTTGGAACTATAATAGGATTTTACAATCTATCATTTGGTGGGATAGATATGGTGTTAGGAGAAGAATGGTTGATGTAGTGGGGTACTTATGCCACAAATCTCCAAGAACAATTCATGGAATTTAAATGGCAAAGAAAGAAATATAAGCTACATGGATCTAGAACTTTATATCACAAGGTAAATCCATCGTAATTAGTGAAAAAAGAAAGTTTCAAAGAAAATCTAAGTAAGCATCATACTAGTGATCAACAAGACATTATGTTAAAAGATGAAATATAAGAAATCATAAGCACTATAACCACATTACAGACAAACCTTACAAACATTCAAATTCAAATCCAAAATTAGGATGACCCTCCATGATGGAATGAAAGTGACAAGGAAGGCATGTCCAGAATATGGAATCACCCAAGATAAGGCATGAAAGTGACCCTCCATGCAAAGGTTTTTACGGAACCACTTCTTCCTTCTTTTTTCTATGGGGATCTTTAGAAGACATGGGTTGCCAAAGGTTTTAGTGGATGTTTTTTCTTCAATGTGCTTAAACCATACTACCACACCAATGCACTTTCTTATCGCTCACACCGATGTGTAACCCTACCACAAGCACCAAGGTAAGTTATATATTAGGACCGAAACGCCAACCTCACAGGGATATGAATCCCCCCGTGTTTTTATAGAGGTGGTGCTCCTCTTTGGTTGAATATCTTCTTTAAATATTTGATATCAAAAATAATATAGGATTATATCAAATGACAGAATCCAAATCTTTATAGCTCAAGAAAATTCAAATTGATGAAAAATAAATATATAGAGAGAGATTTCTTGAGAAGTGGACCAGAAACCTCAAACATCACACATTGCAGAAAACACAGAAAACGATAATATCCTCACATCCATCATAGTCTATTAAAGTTTCTGATCACATTCAAAATAAAAGGAAATGGTCCAATTACATAAGAGAACTTTGAAAGAGTATTACTTATGAAGATCAAAAGAAGATTTTGATAAGTTGATTTCAAATATCTTATACTCAAAACTCAGAGTTAGAAAATACAATCAAAATCGACTTGGAAATAGTTCTCTGGAATTTCTCAAAAAAAATGTTTGTTACAGTCTTGGAAATTTAAAGGCGTTCATCCATAAATGGATTGGGATTGGGGCTCTCATGGACCATAAAATATATACAAGAAGTGTGAAGAAGAGGGAGGAAAGTGGAACAAGGCACGAGCAACAAAGATCTGAAAAGAAGACAAAAAGGAAGTTATCAAAATTCAGTTATATTATTCTAATGAAAAAATAAATACAATTGGATGAATTATGAGAAGGAAGAAAGTATGTAATCAATATAGACTTATTGTGATGGAATCTCTCGTTTTTCATCTTCTTGTTGATGCACCTTTTGTATCTTTGGTCGTTGCGGTTATGTGGTCGGTTGTAATTTCTTCCGTTGGAATCTTAGAAATCTTGATTAGAGATTTGTTTAACCATTCTTGAATATATTCCCTTAAAGGAGCAAAGTTACTTCTTGCTTGACTTTGATATTTAATAATTCACCTTCAATGTCTCCATGGTCAATAAATAAATTTTGTAATGTGGTCTCGATGTCTTCATTTCTATTTGTATATTCCACAAGCCAATCGTCAATGTCATCATAAGTATATTCCACCATACTATCAAATTTTTCTGCTGATAATTTTTTTAAGGTTTCAACTTGCTCCTCAAACTGTTGTCTAGTCATGAGCATCAAATTTGATATCAAGTTTGGATCTTCCACTTCAATAGTAGTACCTGCAATATCTAACCCAATAAATTTTGAATATGCCTCAGTCTTTTTGTGTGATAATTCATTAAGTTTACTTTGTAATCCTCTCAATGTATTAATCCTTTCAATTCAACATGCTTTCAATTGTTTCATGCAGCTTTGAGAAGGAAAATATTATTGTTTTCTCCTTTGTTCCATCATTGCTGAGACTTTTGCAACGAACATGGCAACCCCGCTTGTAATACCCTTCGTCATTTTTAAAATCTGCATTCAAATATTCTTTAGTATTTTGTATTATAAGCCTGAGAGAAGAAAAGTTTTTCGCCAAGTCCCATATATCTAGAATAAGTGACATTCTTTTCTTTTTATTTTCTTCCATGAAATGTCAAGTAGTAGTGAGTAAGCTTGAGATTCCTTTCAGTCTTAAACTTGACTCAAGGGTTCTTTGAAGAATTCTATTAGGTTGAACCATAACAACAAGAGTGGCCAATATAGGTGGAGGCATACAAGTTGCTTCCGATTCTTTGATTCTTTCCTTAAGCCTGATATTTTCTTCCTCCATATCGATTATTCAAACATCTAGTGCATCCCATGTAACCTTATGAATTGAAGATAATTTTGATGGAAGCATATCTCTAATATCAATGTTGGAAGGAGCTTTTCCCTTTTTATTCTTCAAATTTCTTTCAAATATTAATTTCTTTGAAGACTTATCAAATAATGCATTATGTACGAAAAATGTTTCTTCATTAGAAAAGACTTCATCCTGGACAACAAGTGTGGCAACAAATTGTATATTCTCTTGTACCCATTCCTCTTCGTCGAAGAATTGGATATTTTCAATATCAACATCTAAATCCATATTATCAAGTGAAATGTCATTTTTAGGTATGTTTTGTTCTTCCCCTCCCTGTTGAGAATTAATTATTTTCCTTTTCATTTTTAATTTACGAGGGTTTTCTAAATTTCCTTGAGGGGGATTTTTCTCTCCATCATCGCCTGAAGTATTATTTGAGGGTTTTCTTTGTTGAGTCGTTGCAGACTAAGAATTTAATTTAGAAAAAACATTTCTATGAGAATACTGGGAGACTAGTCACTTCTTTCCCTTGAGGATTTCCCTCTTTTCATACAATGCTTTGTAGTACTCACTATGGTCTAGTATGAATAGGAGGGTCATGAATGTCGCCTTCTTCTTCTCCAAATATAAGGGTATTAACTAATTTAGGACTTAGTCCGACTAATATCATATGGTTATAAAAAAGGTGGTTAGGATCAAACCCCCTGATTTCTTCTGCAAATTTTAGATTATACTGGTCAAATTATGAAGCATATACATCAATCTTGGCAATTCCTCTCAACAAAATTTCACCAACTTTCCAAGGCAAAGGAATAAATTGTTTTTTCCTTTTTTTAAAAAAGACATGGAACCATAATTTATATTGCATCGCTACCTCTATAATAAACAATTTATCTCGCACATAATAAGGAAGGAAGATAGGTTTTTCATGAGAACAGAAAATCCTGATGATGTTATAATCATCCATTTTCTCCAGAACTCCCTTTGTATTTAGAAAGTCGGATGCTTCCAATGAAAGTCTAGAAGTATCCTCTCCAAAGAGCAATTTCTTGAATTCAGACACAAAATCATTATATACTTCATAAAAGTAATGAATAAACTTTTATCTCCAGAGAGCCTCATACCACATAGCCACAGGGTCGAACTTTGAATTTACCCTCTTTCCAATACTCAAGCCTTTAAAATTATGGCAATATGTAATGGCAAATATCAGATAAGAATCCATGTAGAACTTTTTATCATTCTTAAAAATCATTAATTGTGTAGAATTTCCATTAGATATAATCTTTGCCCAGTCGAAGACAACATTTTTGTGAACAATAAAATGTAGAATATATAGAGCTAGCCGAGGGATAGTGGTTGTAGAATCTTGACCAATGATTCTTGTAAAAATCCAAGCAATTTCTCGATAAGGGTCTTTCAAAGAAATGACCTGGATTCTTGATAAGTCTTGTGGTATTGTTGTAGGTTCTTGCAAATATTCTTGTAGGATTTCTATTCCATTATTTCTTCCGTTCATAAAATTTATAGCTTTGTCTCCTTTGTATGTTATATTTGGCTCTGGTAATTTTAACATTTTCTTGAAGACTGAAGGCACTAATGAAATAGGGGAGTCGTTATGTAGTGGATTTGTCCTTATGTTCTGAACAAATTTGTCTATGCACCAAGTGATAATATCTTTGTAGTTGAAAACTTCAGGCACACAACCATCCTGGGCTATCCCTGATGTCCAAAATTTATTGTTGTCTCTGTTTGGCGACGTTGAATAATACTAATATGATCTCGACCAGTGGTAATTGTGATCATCTTTAGCGAATTGATTCAAAGTATCCCCACATAATTGTTGTTTTCTCTCGACCATCTTTACCAAGTTGATGAACTTCTTTGTAATATCACTTAGAACAATGATTAAATCTCGTTCAATAATACTTGAATCATGTTTTCTGTGGAAGAGTTAATATGGAATAAATGTAATTGCCTTGAGAAAAATGTCATTAATATCAGGCTTTTCAAAATTCAATTTTAGCAGTTAAGTTTGTAATATCATCATTAAATTTAACTTGAGAAATGTGAAAGAAATGGGACATGTCATGGCGAGGAGTTGGGGTGGAAGAAATATTCAAATGAAAATGAAAGTCCGCCAACTCGCAAACCCGCCGTGATAGGAAAATAGTTAAGTGTTGATACCTCTTAGACGAAATTACAAGAAAGGAAAGATACAAAATTACGAGTTCGTTAGTCCACAATGAAAGAAAAAGGAACTAAGTGTTGGAAGTGGGTTTATGGAAGGAACAAAGATATACCATGAGTTTGCGAGTTTTCCAAATCTTGAATCCATGAATATAATGAAGTGACTAAGTATGGAAGCATATGTAGGCTACAAAAAAGAGAAGTGCAAATGGTAGGACACATAAATCTTGTAGGATCGCAACAAACTTAGAATAAGAAATTTTATATACAAAAGAGTGAAATAAAAGAAAGGTATAAGGTTTAACAACTGGCTCCAACTGTGGGATGATAACCCCCTACGGGTTGTCAAGAATCTAGAATCTGAAGACCATATGCCTTACTGTTTGGGTAATGGAGTCAAGAAAATGAGGATATACAAAACAAAGAAAAAGTTATGTACAAGCGAAAATAATGAAAATCAAGCAAATAAACTTTTCAAATGTCGCCCATTGACTGGAAACATTAATATTGTTCCCTTTATGTCCCTGAGCATGTATGAATTGAAACTTAGAATATTTTCAATAATATACAACATGATCCAGAGTGCTTCGAATTTTATATGCATCGAAGGCTTTTCTTTTGCTTTATTCCAGAGCAATATCGGTTCACCTTTTTGGAAATTCTTTATTGTTTCACTTTGATCAAAGTACTTCTTGACATTTTGTTGTCTCTGACATACTTTCTTCAAAGATTCAGCTCTTTCTTCTTCCAACTTTAACAATTGATTCAACCTCTTGTTCAGAGGAGAAGTATTTTTTGCATCTTCAATGTTTAATGCATAAGTCAAAGCATTTAGTCCAAGACTAAGCGACAATTTTGCTTCTTTTCCATACACCAATGCATATGGGGATATTCTAGTGCTATCCTTTGGTGTCATCCTACTTTCCCATAATGCATATGTTAGTTTCAAATGCCAATTTCTTTGATTCTGATCAATTGTCTTCTTCATAATTTGGATCAATGTTTTGTTAGTAGATTTAGCAGGTCCATTTCCTTGGGGATAATAATTTGATGATTTCCCCATTATGATACCATATTCCCCACAAAATTTAGTAAACTTTGATCCGATAAAGATCGACCCATTATTAGTGATGAATTTCTCTGGCACCCCAAACCTTGATAGAATATTATTTTTAAGAAACTTTATCAATTCTTCAGAATCAACGCTTTTAAATGCTATTGCCTCTTTCCATTTTGTGAAATAATATGTGGCAGTAAGAATGTATAGATGTCCTTTGCTAGATTTCAGGTTTATTGGTCCAATGACATCAAGTCCCCACTGTGCAAATGGTTCTTCCACCAATATAGGTTGCAAAGGCATTGAAGGCCTCTTCATTTTTCCTGAAAATTTTTGACAGGCCAAACATTTTCTTACCATTGAATATGAATCCTTAAAAATTGATGGCCAATAATACCCAACTCTTATTATTTTGTGTGCATTAGTGGTTGGTGCAAAATGTCCTCCACATATTCCTTCATGAAATTCTTTTATTAATTCTTGAGCTTTTGTTGCATCTACACACCTTAATAACATTTCATCATAATTTCTTTTGAACGATATTTTTGTGATCAATACATATTGATTCGATTTCATTTTTAGGGCTCTTCTTTCCTTGGGAGTCATACTGATTGGGAATTGTCCAGATTTCAAATAGAAAACTATGTCCTTGTACCATTCTAAATTCAACATAGGTTTTCCCATTGAACATGACACCACTCCATTCAATGCTTCATTATCAACAATAAGTTTACATAACCCTTGTCCTTTAACCGCCCTTAAAGGTTTGATCTCAATATCATATTCTTGAATCTTAGCCAACCAATTTTCCCACTTTCCTTCTCTCAATTGTTGAGCATTTTCATTGGGGAAGATGGAACATATGCTATAACATGAGAATTCAGAATATAAGTTCAAAAATGTGCCACTACCTTAACAAGATAGAGTGCTTATTTCTCCAATTTTGAATATTTTAGCTCATAATCATAAAGGGTTTTACTCATAAATATTATTGGAAGTTCTCCCCCTTTAGAATTTATTTGTGTAAGAACTGAAGCCACAACCCCTTCTGTAGCAAAAGAATATAAAATACAATCTCCATTAAAATCAGGGCTAATAAACACAGGTGTTGTGGTGATTGCTTGTTTAATATTATTGAAAGCGTTTTGAATGTTTGTAGTCCATTCGAACCTCTAATCCTTCTTTAATAATAAATTATTTGGCTATACAATGCTTACATATTTGGGGACAAATCTTCTTACAAAGTTTATTTTTCCAAAAAATGATTGTACCCCTTTCTTTGAAGATGGATGATTTAGTTCATTAATGGCTTTGACTCTTTCCAAATCAATGTAGATTCCTTCTTTGCTAACTATGTGCCCCAACAATTTCCCTTCAGATACAACAAACAAACACTTTTTTGGGTTAAGAGAAATCCTATATAATCTGCATCTTTCAAAAACTTGTCTCAAATGATCGATATGGTTTTCTCTTGTCTTGGAATGAACAGTGAGATAATCTTGATAATCAACCATAAATTCTCCTATCATATCTCTGAATGCATGATCCATGTCTCTTTGAAAAGTGGTTCCAACATTTTTTGAGCCAAAAGGCATGCGAACGTATGCATATGTCTCCCATGGTGTTATGAAAGCAGTCTTGGGCATGTCTGCCTCTGCAATCAATACTTGATTGTATCATGAGAAACCATCTAACATGGACATACAAGTTGATCCAGTGACTTGTTGAAGTAGAAATTCCATGTTATTCAAAGGATAGTTATCTTTAATACTCGATTTATTCAGATCTCATAAGTCAACACACATACAAATTTCTCCAGTCTTTTTGCTCACCACTACTGGGTTTGAAAGCCAATCTGAATGTCTAATTGGATAAATAATTCCATTTTTATTTTATTTTTCAAGCTCCAGTTTTACCAATGCATTTAGCTTATGATTCATCATTCTGATTTTTTGCTTGAAAGGCTTGGTCCCTTCTTTCAATGGTATAATACGTTGGAATGTAGACTTGTCATATGCCTTAAGATCATCATAGCTCCATGCAAATATATCAAAATAATCTTTGAATAAGGAAATGTATTGAGCAACTTCTTCTGGTGTGCAATCGATTCCAAGATTCACATACTTAGGGGAGCTTTCAGTTCCAATATTTATCTTCCTCGTTTCTTGAACCTTACTCATTGATACTTCTTCTTTGAGATTTTTTGCTTGGTCATATCTTGTAAAAAGGGATTCAGATTTAACACAATCTTTTGGAATAGGGGCAAGACTGTCATTATCTTCCTTACAATCATTTTCATTGGCCAAAAAAGCATTCAATTGCTCATCGTTTTCAAATACTTGAAGGTATTCTTGATTGTTTGGAATTGAAGGTCTAAAAATTCTTGTCACTTGGAATGAGCTTTTGCTTTGAATATCTTTAAGATTGGATAGTGAAGCAACAAGTGCTAATGAATCTAACTTTTGATTCTTTTCTCTAGGGATGAATGATATGTTAAATGAATTAAAAGCCTCCATTGATTCATTTACTCTTTTCACATATAATTTCATTTTTTCTTTCTTAATCTTGTATTTTTGGATGACTTGATTTATAACCAGTTCGGAGTCGTCAGTTACAATCAAGTGTTTGATTTTCATTTCCAATGCTAGGATCATCCCTTGGATTACTACTTTGTATTTTGCTTCATTGTTGGTGCATGGAAATTCTAGTCTAATGGCATGTGGATATATGACTTTATCAGGGCTTTTAAGTACAATTCCAACACCATTCCCTGAGCTTGAGCATGCACCATCAAATAACATTCTCCAAAATCCAGTAAAAGAGTCACGTTCTTGTTTCAATTTTTTTGATTGCTCCAAATCAAGTATAGAATAATTTCCAATACCTGCGTCCACATAATCTTGCATTAATTCATTCTCCTTATTTTTAAATGAAAATGGATTTCTAGGCTAACGAGGAACCTTGAGCATCGTCCCATCTTTGTTTGGTAGCATCATGCAACTACCATCATTCATGATATAACCCCTGATCATTGAAGACCAATCTCGTATGAGGACTATTCCATATGTTGGAGGAACATCAACCACTATAATATTGTAAACAATGATAATATGAGGGGCAACCATGATCCAAGCATAGAAATCTTTGATCTCTCCATAAGCAAACACTTTTATGGAATCAATTGCATAAATACTTTCCCTTTTTTCATAGTATTTGGGATAACTCTTATCAAGTGCTTCCATTACTACCAGAGGTAGGATATTATTCATT
>ML791080.1:183908-218758 GCA_009831015.1 Picea engelmannii | reverse complement strand
CCTTGTATCCTCATAGTGTGCTATCATTTCTTTCGTGAAAATTGTCCAAGTGATGAGTGATTTGTGAGAACAAAGCCATCGATACCATACAAATTGATTAGGTTCTAAATATAAAGAAGCAATTCATACCTTTTGTGTATGTGAAACATTATGTAGATCAAATAATTGCTCCATCTGAAGTATCCATGTGATTGGGTCCTTGCCATCAAATTTCCTCATATCGATCTTAGGAACGTGGTTGGTCTTCAACCCAAAGTTGGAGTTTCTCCATTATTGATTCACCTTCCTTGTGTCCTCATCATGAATTTCATGGGATGCATTTTCACTTTCAGGTGTCTTCTCTGTTACGAAAATTTTCAATACTTCCATGATCTCCTCTTTTAAACCATCCATGTTTGTTTCCAACTTAACTTCCATCTCTTGTAGTTCATATTTTGTTACTATCTTCGTTTGTAAATCATCTATGTCCATACGCATTTCTTCACCTTCATCAAGAGTCCAAGTAGGATTGTCTGGAGGCTTATTTGGTGTAGAAGTTCCCTTTTTGGGTGGCATGTTGGCCAAGTATCACTTTTGAACCTTGATTTTGAGGTGGTTCTGCTAGACAATCTTTCTTTTGTTGTATTTCCCAAGTTTCGGCCCTTCTGGGTATGAAACGTTCTCTTATGTAGTTCTCTGATATTTCTTCTTTTTAATGCCACAGGTCTGATCAAAATTGGATTTGCTAAGTGGAATTTACGGTAACTTCCCCACAACTTGCCGATTTTTGGCCTTTCCAGGAGATCTCACTTGTATAGCGTGCCCCGCACAAAATAATTGATATAAAATTTTGAAAATCATACCAGAAATACTACAGACTGTCCACGATCCAATGAAATGGGTCCCACTCAATTTGGATACTCTAGGAAGAAGTTATGATTGTTTTACCTGGAACACCTTCTTGAGACTAGTCAGATACCCTATCGTACACAAGGTGTATCTACAAATTTAAGATGACCCAGAAGCTGAAATTTTTACCACAAATACCTTACTAATTTCTGTGAATAGACTCCAGATTTCAGGGTCTGAAACATTACAAAGAAAATTTTATAGCGAAAATTCCGCAATGACTCAGTTCAGGATGATTCCAAAACCCTATCTTGTATAGGCTGTATCTCCAAAAGTATAAGGCCTCAGGAGATGAAATTTTAACCCAATGTACCTTGATCCGTCTACTAAATATTCTCCAAGTCGTTCCTTCTGAAACATTGTAGAAAAAAAGTTATAGCGAAAATGCCAAGGTGTCTCAGATGTAGCAGCGAAACCCCAAGATCTTGAGCTCTGATACCATATGTTAAGAACCAAATATCAATATAGCATAGAAAAAGATCAGAAAAACTACTCAACGCCTTGAAAAAGAGATAATTTTAGATAATAAGCCTCTTCGAGGGGGCAACCTCCTTTTACCCTACTTAAATGTTCAAGTACAAGATGATTCCAAAGGAAAATGTCTCCTTGGTATATATAGGAGACTAGGAGGTATAATTACAACTAATGGAATAAAGCCGACATAAATAAAATAATTTTACTAATGTAATATGCCCCAATTAAGGGGTAATGAGCCAATATTAGGGCTTAACACATTGTAATTAAAGATCCCATGAGATCTTGAAGCTAGATCCATTGTATGTGCTGCAAGCGATTGTATTTTCTTTTAACACCTGTAGGATTATAAATATTTTGAGTGCCGACTCATATCTGGGTTGTAATATTTCATTTATTGTAATAATCTTAGTGGTAGGATGCTTTTAATTATGATATGAAAGCACTAGAATAGTTTGGAGGGAAGGCTCAAGAAGCCTCCTCATGTATAAATCAATGTAATCTGTGCCCAAAAAGATGTTGTTAGTTGTTATTGAAAGAAGAATTTGAAAGCTGCAAAGAGCTGTTGAAACCCTTGTGAAATCTCGGTGCAAGGAGTGCATAGTGCCCACACAAGGAGTGTGGAGGTCGAATCGTTACAGGTTTAGAAGCTCAGGAGAGATTGCATAAGTTTACATAGAGTGAGCGCAAGGAGTGCGGAGGTCGAATCGTTACAGGTTTAGAAGCTCAGGAGAGATTGCATAAGTTTACGTAGAGCGAGCGTAAGGAGTGCACCTATATTCGCATGAGTATAAAATCTCAGAGGGGAGACTAGTGCAAAGAGTGCACATGGTCGACACTTTGTTAAGTGTTAAAAAATCTCAGAGGAGAGAAAGAACAAGGAGTGCGTAGGAGGCTTTTACAAGTCCCAAGCTCAGAGGAGAGATAACACAAGTGTGTGCAGAGGCTATGCAAGGAGTGCAGAAGACAAGAAAAATATAAGTTCTAAACTTCAAGGAGAGCACAAAGTGTGTGCCAAGGTTCGAGTTTTTTTTTTTAAGTGTTGAAAAAAACTCAGGAGGGAAGTACAAGGTGTGCGCCAGAGTCTAAGTCCTTCAAGTAACAAAGCTCAAGGAGGGACAACGGGAATAAGTCCCTAAAGAGAATAAATCTATTTTTTGGAAGGAGAACAGGTGAGATCTGTTTTGGAGTGTCAAAATCCCTCACAACCGTTGGATCAAGAGAAGGAACACGAACGTTAAACACCTGAGTCCTTCGAACTTTGTTGCTTCGACAATTTTAAGGTGTTTGTTGTAAAGGAGGCAAAAGCTCCGAAGTTATGAAGTCTTGGAGTTAATCTACACCATAGATCACTAGGAGAAGTGTCAACCATTGGATTGGTTGTGTATAGATCTGGGCTATCGGATCAAACCCAGACCAGAGGAGAATCGTCATAGAGAAGATCAGATCCTAGCTGTTGGATCTGCGTGTAGGTGAACGTGAGTCGTAGATCTGACAAATTCATAGATTCGACACTTCAGGAGAAGTTGGTGGTTGTTGCGCAGAATAGGGAAAACCCCGAAGGCATGAAATCCAGAGTAAATCTTGACCATTGGTTGTTAGGTACACGTGTCAGCAGATTATCAAGTATTCATAAATTCGACATTCCGGAGGATTATGGGTGAAGATTGTTTTGGTGTGAAAGGTTGCAAAGCTTCAAAGCCCAGATTAGATCTTGGCCATTCATTGACAGGGACACATGGACCGTGAATCTTCACCCTTCGCCAACTCGGCGTTCAGAAATTTGGGAGGCAGTTTGTGTTGGAGTCTCAGAACCCCCGAAGCCTGGAGTACCAGAGTTGATCACAACCATTGGCTGTTGGAGAAGCGTGGACCGTTGATCCCAATATTGTTCGGTAGTTCGCTAGTTTGACGTTCAAAAGATTTGGAGTGTGTTGTTGTAATATCTTCCAAAGCCTGAAGTTTCAGAGTGCTAGAGTAACGAAGCTCTGGATAATGCCCATTCAGGATTTCGCCAGTTTGACATTCGGGAGATTTGGACTGTGTTGTTAGTGAAACCTCTAAAGCCCGAAGTTTTGGAGCGTCGGAGTAATGAAGCTCCGGATAAGTGCCTTTCATCTAAGCGCTTGGTCCTAGCCTACGGTCACATGAGTTTTTCACTGGGGAAATGGGGCTAGCACCCAAAATTTGATTTTGAGGAAAAAGGGGCTTAGAGTAAAGCGTCCACGGGTTTCTGTTTTGTATTGACCTACACCTACGGAGATTTAAAAGGGTCTGTGATCATTAGAGAGCATCCAGTAGGGATCCGAGAGCTAATTCAACTCCTTAGAAGAATGATCCTAGACGGGGAGGTCGCGCAAACCCCCTAGGAGGGGTGGGGGTTTGCATCAAGTGGTATCAGAGGAGGAATAAGCTCTATGAAAAGGAGTATTTAGAATCACGTTGCCAAGGAGATGTACGAAGAGACCTGTAGTCAATGTAGCTATGGAGGAGGAAATGAGACAACTTTGTGCAAGGTTGGATGCCATGGAAACAACACAAAGGAGAGCACCAAAGACTGGTGATGTCATTGAAGCTGAAAGTGAAAATATAGAAGCAAAAGAAGCTGTAAGAGAACAAGCACTAGAGGAGTGATTGCTGAGAGTTGTTGTCAAGTTGGGAACCAGAGCAAATATGGAAGTTCCGATGTATGAAGGTAATTTGAATGTAGAAGAGTTGCTTGACTGGATAAGTGCTTTAGAAAATTATTTTGACTATGAGGAGATTGATGATGAGAAGAAAGTAAATCATGCAGTGACCAGATTGAAGGGACATGCAACTTTATGGTGGGACGAGTTGCAAGCCAACAAAAGGAGGAAAGGTAAGTCCAAGATTAAGATTTGGGATAGAATGGTAGCTAAGCTCAAGGATAAATTCATACCCAAGGATTATCAGTTGAATCTGTTCAAAAGGTTGAACAATCTGAGACATAAAGGTTTGTCGGTGAAGGAGTATACTTAAGAATTTTATAAGTTGAATATAAGAGCAAGGCATAGGGAGAATGATGAAGAGAAAGTTGCTAGTTATATAAATGGATTGAGGTATGAAATCTAGGATGAGATTAGTATGATGACAATGAGGACTGTAGAAGATGCTTATCAGGTATCCCTGAAGGCCGAAGAAAAACTGACAAGGAAGCAGAGTCAGAGGAACAGGGGGAAGAATCCTAACAGAGGAGAAGGAACCACCAGAGAGAAGTTCCAAGAATCTAGGGAAGAAGCTGGAGGATTTAACAGTCAGATAGAAAGAGGAGGAAGTTCTAGAGGAGGATACTCTAGAGGAAGGAATCCTTTTCGAGGAGGTAGAGGAAGAGGCAGAGGAGGAGAAGTGAAGTGTTATGCTTGTGGGAAAACATGGCACATGTCTTGGGAATGTCCTTAGAAGAAGAACGAAGGAGTTAAAGAAGCTCACATTTATGAGGTGCAATAGAAGAATGTGGAGACGGAGATGAAAGTAGAAGCAGTTGAAGAAGGAAGATCACTCATGATGAGGAAATCTCTCGTAAAGTCAGAGAAAGAGGTACGAGAACTAGTCCAGAGAAACAATTTATTTAGAACTGCTTGCAAAACTAGAGTTAGGGTATGCAAGGTGATCATAGATAGTGGGAGTACTGACAACTTAGTATCCATGGAGATGGTGGAGAAGCTAAAGTTGGAGACAACAACACATCCGAGTTCGTACAGGGTGTCATGGTTGCAGAAAGGACATCAAGTCATGGTAAGTAGACAATGTAAAGTTGAGTTTAAAATAGGTAGTTATAAGGATGAAGTTTTATGCGATGCCATACCCATGGATGTTTGTCATGTTTTGTTGGGGGGACCATGGCAATGTGACAGGAAAGTCATACATGATGGGAGGAAGAATACTTATACCCTTGAGAAAAATGGGTGTAAACATATGTTGTTTCCATAGGAAGATAAGGGAGTTAAAGAGGAGGCTAGTTCGAGCATACTTATCATGAGTGGGAAGAAACTCTTGAAGGAAGAAGAAGATCCCAGTGTTTTATTTTGAGGATAGGAGAGATCAATATCTCACTTGGAGTGAGTTTCACAGGTGCTCATACTTGTGAGGAAATGATGCAAGAGGCATCCAGGGAAGAGGCCAAGGGGCCAAAGGTGTTTAAAACCAACAATTTGTGTGTGATGGCAGATGCAACAAAATGATGGCCATTGGAGATTGTCAAAGAAAAGGAGAGTGGAAAGAAGCCAAGTTCTGTTCAAAAGGAAAAGAAAGAATA
Source organism: Picea engelmannii (assembly GCA_009831015.1). NCBI lineage: Eukaryota > Viridiplantae > Streptophyta > Pinopsida > Pinales > Pinaceae > Picea > Picea engelmannii. The sequence goes on along the minus strand of ML791080.1, from coordinate 213,120 downwards.
GGAGGCCCACATAGTTGTGAGCCAAAGAGGTATTCAATAGGAGCAGTCAGATACCACACTCACTCAGTGGGAGAAGGAGTTGGAGATGCCAGAGGATTGGTTGAACCATCCAAAGGTAGAGTAAGACTATCATATGGTTGCTATCATGAAGAATAACAAAGGAAACCTTCAGGAAGGTAAAAGTCCTGAAGAAATAAAGAAGAAGGAGAAGTAACCAGTGGATAACAACAATAACCTACAACAAAACAATTGTCAAGAGAGAAAGAGAGAGTTGTAGCAAAAGATCCATTCAGGTGATAGGATGGACAAGGAAATTATGGAGTTGATAGGGTTGGTAGAAAAGTCAGCCAAGGAGACAAGAGAATACTACAGTGGTAAGATCAATAAAACTCTACAACATATGATTTGGAGACCATGAGAAATGCCTACAACAACAGAAGAATGACAACAATAACAAGAGAAAGGAAGAGAAGCAAATGGATAGCTACAAGTCAAAATTTGGGACCCTGGAGGATCTCAACAACAACAACAGAGCCATGAGCATGATCTCATGATTTTTTTTTTCTAGCAGAGGAGTATGATGCAGGAGCATCACCGTCATCATTTAATGAGGCAAGGTGGAAGATGACTCAACATCCAACGCAATGCACTCAACTGGTTTGGATTCCAAGGAGGGTGCATCACTTTAAATTTTGAAAGCATTGTAATTAAAGATCCCATGAGATATTGAAGCTAGAGCCATTGTATGTGCTCCAAGAGATTGTATTTTCTTTTAAGACCTATAGGATTGTACAGATTTTGAGCACCGACTCATATCTAGGTTGTAATATTTCATTTATTGTAATAATCTTAGTGGTAGGATGTTTTTAATTATGATATGAAAGCACTAGAATAGTTTGGAGGGAAGGCTCAAGAAGCCCCCGCATGTATAAATCAATGTAATCTATGCCAAAAAAGAGGTTGTTAGTAGTTGTTGAAAGAAGAAGTTGAAAACTGTAGAGAGCTGCTGAAACCCTTGTAAATATTTGTTGAAGGAATATAGAAGAAGATAATTGCGTTCAAGTTTTTGAGATTGCTTGTCTTTGAGTAATTGGGTAAATGTTATGTTATTTATCTCCATGTTTTATGTGTGTGTGTGTGCATCTAAATGGTTGGTTGAATGAATCCTTAGTGTTAATTTAAGTTTCAATTGTTTCTCTTCTGAAATATCGGTGCAAGGAGTGCACAGTGCCCACACAAGGAGTGCGAAGGTTGAATCGTTATAGGTTTAGAATCTCACGAGAGATTGTGTAAGTTTACGTAGAGCGAGTGCAAGGAGTGCACATATACTCACATAAATACAAAAGCTCAGAGGGGAGACCAGTGCAAAGAGTGCACAGTGTCGACACTTTGTGAAGTGTGAAAAAATCTCAGAGGAGAGAAAGCGCAAGGAGTGCGCATGGGACTTTTACAAGTCCCAAGCTTAGAGGAGAGATAGCGCAAGTGTGCACGGAGCCTATGCAAGGAGTGAATAAGGCAAGAACAATCTAAGTTCCAAACTGCAAGGAGAGCGCAAAGTGTGCACCAAGGTTTGAGTTTTTTTTTTTAAGTGTGGAAAAAATCTCAGGAGGGAACAGTAAGATGTGCGCCCGAGTCTAAGTCCTTCAAGTAACAAAGCTCAAGGAGGGAAAATGGGAATAAGTCCCCAAAGAGAAGAAATCTCTTTGTTGGAAGGAGAATGAGCGAGATCTGTTTGGGAGTGTCAAAATCCCTCACAGTCGTTGGATTAAGAGAAGGAGTGTAGACGTTAAACCCCCGAGTCCTTCAGACTTCGCCACTCCGACAATTTTAAGGTGTTTGTTGTAAAGGAGGAAAAAGCTCCAAAGTTACGAAGTCCCAGAGTGAATCTACACCATAGATCATTGGGAGAAGTTCCAACCGTTGGATTGGTTGTGTACAGATCTGGGTCGTCGGATCAAACCCAGACCAGAGGAGAAGCATCGTAGAGAAGATCATATCCCAACCATTGCATCTGCATGCAGGCGAACATGAGCCATAGATCTCACGCATTCAGAGATTCGACACTCTAGGAGAAGTTGGTGGTTGTTGCGTGGAATAGGTAAAACCCCGAAGTCATGAACTCCGGAGTAGATTTCGACCGTTGGTTTTCAAGTACACGTGTTAGCAGATTATCGAGTATTCAAAAATTCGATAATCCGGAGGATTGTGGGTGAAGATTGTTTTGGTGTCAAAAGTCCCAAATCTTCAAAGCCCAGAGTAGATCCTGGCCATTCATTGACGGGGACACGTAGACTGTGGATCTCCTCCCTTCACCAACTCGACGTTCGACAATTCAGGAGGCAGTGTGTGTTGGAGTCTCAGAACCCCCGAAACCCGGAGTATCGAAGTTGATCATAGTCGTTGGTTGTTGGAGAAGTGTGGACAATTGATCCCTGGATGTTCGGGAGTTTTCCAGTTCAACGTTCGAGAGATTTGGAGTGTGTTTTTTTTAAGATCTTCCGAAGCCCGAAGTTCTGGAGAGTGGGAGTAACAAATCTCTAGATAGCGCCCATTCAGGAGTTTTCCAGTTCGAAGTTCGGGAGATTTGGAGTGTGTTGTTGGTAAAACCTCCGAAGCCCGAAGTTCTGGAGCACCACAGTAATGAAGCTCTAGATAAGCGCCTTTCAGCTAAGAGATTTTTCCTAGCCCGCGGTCACATGAGATTTCCACCAGGGAAAAGGGGCTAGCACCCAAAATTTGATTTTGATGAAAAAGGGGCTTAGATTAAAGTGGCACCCGCGGGTTTGTGTTTTGTACAAATTTGCATCTAGGGAGATTTAAAAGGGCCTATGATCATTGGAGAGGATCCAGTAGGGATCCAAGGGCCAATTCATCTCCTTAGAAGAACGATCATAGACTGGGAGGTCGTGCGAGCCCCCTAGGAGGGGTGGGGGTTTGCATCAAGATAGATAGATGATATGAACAATGATGAATGTGCCAAATATATAGAGAACCTAAAGGAACATATGGTGACCATCCATGAAAGGATGTGTCCTTTTAAAAAATAATATCTATTTTATTATTATTATTATTATATATATTTTATATGTTACAAATATAATTGATGCACTTTATACATGTACATGCACCGATGCATTTTAATATAAGGTATGCTATGGTAGGTAAAATAAAAGAAATAACCAACTAAATTTTTATTTCAGTTGTCATTTAATGATTCACACCCATACAAGCATCAACACTCACTATCCCCCTATGTTTGCCTTGTTGTGTGGTGCTACAATATTGCCACAGTTCTCTATTTCTTTGATTCCATGGTGGATTTGTGTTCATTTTGGAATTTTGCAAATGATACCAAATTTTCATTTTTTATCTACATGACAACCATTCCTCCTCGACGAAGAAGAGACCAAGGAAATTGATTAGTACCCCTTAATTTATATATTCAATGGTTTAAAATTTAAAATTAAGCTTTAATTAGTTGTTTTTAATTTTTTTTTTCTATAATATAAGTGTGGCCTTGCCATTCAACTCACACTGAACTTTGGTGCTCATACATACTACATTGGTAAGTGGCGCTCCACTACATTTTAAGTGCATTGAAGAGTTATGTTTAATGCATGAAAATTTATCACTGTCTCGTGCGTTAATAAATGTACATACACACTGAGAGAGGTGCTCCACCTAATATTAGGTGCATTGCCAATCCTTGGTAACTTCACCTAGCATTGTTAGTGTGCACATATATAAATAAATGCACGAGATTGGTCTACAACAAGAGGCAATGCATATATAGGTGACACTATTGCACTGTGCTTTTAAGTATTCTAAGTGCATAAAACAATTATAAGAACGTGTCATGATTTTATTGCGCTCTTTAGTGTGTTAATGAATGTATGGATGCATTAGTAGCAATGTCCTATTATGTTGTGGTGCACTACACACCCTTGGTAGCAACACCAAGGGGTAACGATGCTCTCTGTCATTTCTAGTGCATCGTATTTATTAGTGCACTGGAAAATATGATGGTGCATAAAAATGGTCCCACATTATCATAAAACTAGTGCACCAATAGGTCAATTGCAAATATAATAAATAATATTTTTAAAATTAATTTAGTATAAATTATTTATTTTATAGATATATTTGCGTAATGATATTTGTATATGAATCAAGCATATCCATAACAATAGTAGGTTGACCCATGTACCTTTGTGGATACATGGAAGGACCAAGAGAGGGAGAGGGATATTCCTCATCCTATTATGCCTCAAACTTGTCTACTTTTGAGGAATGTTGGCCTCCCCAAGTTTTATGAGGAGGATAACTCCCTCAAGGGGAACATCGACTTATTAATGCAATTGATTCGTCGTTTGGATCATGGTAGGTATACCCTCGTGGTTGGTCATGATATGAGGTACCAACCCGTAGAGGAGGCTTTTATTTCTTCACTAGGCTATCCGAGAAAGGGGGGGATTTCTCCATTTCCCCAATCTAGCACTTGACATTGTAGGAGAGACTCAACTATAATATGTGTAGATATATGTCAGTGTGGGCATCATTGACCCTAGTGATTTCCAAATTTATTGTGGCCAATTGAGATAACATTATTTCATGTAAAAGGAGGTTAGGTATGCATGCATTATCATCATGACACTAACACATCATACCTATGATCTGTAGCACATTAGTTTCCCTATAAGGTACTATGTAGAATTGATTATTCACATGCCCAAACTTATTAGCTAGTCTGATATTATTTTATGATAATTTTGTATTACTCTCGATCATTGTTGTATTGTGTTTGAGGGGAGACATACCTTTCCCTTTAATTCATAGCTATTCACTTTATGTTTTGAGATGTTTTTTATTACTTGACTAATATTTGTTTGTCTTCCTCTTAGGCCAATGATTGATGTGCATATGCACATGTGGGAGAAAATGTTACCCAAGAAGGATAAACCCGAGTACCTATGTAGGCTAGTGAGTTTAGTGAGGGTGATCACGTCCTTGATCTTGTATAATATCCATGTGTAGGGATGGATTAGTAAGGATTTATAAACATTTCCAGGCCAAGCCACTAGACGTGAGAGGTGATATTATCAATATCTTTTGATTATTCTAGTTGTATATTTTATTGTGTTATTTAATGCGCATGTATTTGATTATACAATTTTGTTTAAATTATCTAATTATTATTGTTAATTATTTTGTAGATATTGGCTTGTATATTGGTGAGGGTCCTCCCCAACCTAATGTAGAGATAGTGCTTGAGGCTGATGAGCCACCCTAGGTGCACAAACCTGGAATGTCATAGAGACCAAATTGTAGATTTCATCAACATGTGACAACTTAGTTATGTGCATTGATGACCTTGAGTGATTATGAAGTACCATGATCTTACATAAATATATGTGAGCCTTCACCACAATATGGCGTTATTAATGTGTCATATTGTTAGCATCCCCATCCTACTTTAGAGGGTGAGGGATAAGGCCAATGACAATCTATGAGACATGCTCATCCATATTCTTAAGTTTATTCATTTTTAGATGACATGACTCCTCCACCTCCTTCTCTTAGTCCTCCCCCTCTTCCTCCACCTTTTCCACCGATTGCACTAGCTATCAATCCCCCTACTACTCCAACCATGCCACCAACTACACCAACTATTGATCCATCCATTGGTCCATCTATGGATTCATCTCATCCACCAGTTGCACCAACTTATACTAATCCATCCACCAATCCACCCACTACTCCACCTATGCCACCAATTGCACCAACAATTGATCCTATAGGCGCCATGGTCTTATCAGGCGATATAGATCATGTTGATGAAATATATCATATTGTAGTTGCATTCTTATCTATTGGTGGTACCAATGCCTCTAGCTTTGGTGGTATACCTAACATTAATTGACATGTATATTGATTGTTGCGATGTATATTTGACATATATATTGATTTTGATATTATTGTTCATGTATATTATGCCTTTTTATATCATCTTGATGTTGATTTATTTATAAAATGTATTTTTTGTATGCTTTATTTTAGTAGAAACCAATAAGATTTGTATACCAATCAAATCGTTGGGCGGAGGGGGGTCCCTTGTCTCGTAAATAAGGGGGTCTCCTACACCAATTTGGTGTCTGGCTTGGCTGTGACCTTAAAATTAGATTATTATTAAAATTTGGTTGTAGTTGAACCATACAACAAGTTAATACAAGGCAAAAATGATAAAATATGATACTTGTGTAATGCCCCACATTTTGGCTTTCAACTACTAGATTGATAAAACTATTATTATGAGGATATGTGGACCTAAACATATGCATTATTAATGTATAATTTTTACTATTTATGTTGTTAAGGACGCTAGTTATATGATTTTCTTTAAGCATGCAAATTTAAAAGGGAATTTTTGGCACATAGATATTGGTTTGATTTATATTTTGGATGGATAATTGGTGTGATGCACATGGTAAATAAACATACTTGTTTATATTAAATACCAACTTGTAACATTGTTAATAGCATAGAAATGGTTATATGATTATGCATGATGATGTGTTTTGGTAAGCTAACCTACAAGTTATTGGCTATGTGATAACCAAATAACTATAGCAATGGAGTAACATTGATGTCATGGACATTGAAAGAGTAATTGTATGATATTTAGCATTATTTTGTGATTTAAATACCCGTTACAAGCATTGCTATGATACGTGAGCAAGTGTGGTTTTTATGGGAAGCACAATTGTCCAAACTAGTTATTTGATGATGTAGCTCTAAGAAAACAATGACACAATATGGTTAATGATAGGGTGTAGACCCTAGTTCAATTAGGAGGGGTGGAGTTGTTGCCCATTGTGTATTCTTTGAAACATGGAGTCATGGGAGGGTCATGTTAAGGCCATGCTCTCCTAGATGTGTGATGGTGACTACCAATTGCCTATTGTGGAAGTTAGATTGATATAGTCAACTATTTCACCTTTGGGTTATATATGGAGTTAGGTTGATATAGTCAATGCTCCAACATATTACAACAAAGGAAATGATAGGGAGATGGAAGGGGAATTAGGTTAGGAAGAAAGGTTTATTCTAAGTTAGTCAAGAATTATGCTTAGGGATTAGATGTGCCATTCTTATTCCTTACCTCGTTCCTACCATGTTTAGAACACTTGTTTAATTCACTTCCTATAATTTGAGTATAAATTATAAATGAATGTTGAAATGTCCTACTTTTGATTAATGAGAATTATAGATGATAAACTTATTTGCTTATTGATTATGCACAATTGATTGTGAACATATAAGAATGATGCATTAAAGACATCACTTGTTATAGAAATCCATGTGTGCGATATGTCTGTGCTAGCTATGCCTACATACCTAACATACATACATTATTATGGCTTCATAAATAAATTAGTTACTATAGTAATTTTTTTTCCCAAAGAAAAAATCATACTATATTTTTCAAGAAGAAAAAAAGTACATTATGTATCAACATATAGCTAGCTCTAATAATGGAGGCCCGAGCCTCATTGAAAACATAATATGTCTATCTATGTGTCAAGAAACTATAGTTTTGGCCTTAGCCATTATGTAGTTACAGTCAAAAGATCATATCAAAATTAATGGTCAAAATCTATATTGTTTATCATAGACAAGGGATCTATAAAAAACATTTAACAATCCTTCTATTAAGTCCAAGACCTGTATTAAAATTCATTTGATAAGCCCGAGATTGACTGTACCAAGCCATCACTAAAGCATTGAAGTTCATAGTGTCCCTCATGTAGAGATAAACCTTGTTTTGATAATGAATCAACCTCTGAGTTCAACTCCCTAAAGATATGGAAAGCTTATATATGAGTGAACAATTGTAGTATGCACTGAGTTTGGTTGGGAAGATTTGCAAGGGAGAGATTTGTTATTTGAGCCCATCCCTTAACAAAATGAATTACCAAGGATGAGTCACCGAATATCTTCAAATTTGCCACATTTTTTTGTAATAACACATTTCAGGAGGAAGAATAAGGATATCAATTCTCCCCAGTTATTTGAGCCTGCTCCCAGATTGGCTTTTAACGTGTAATAATTATTATCATTCAGATAGAGTATGAAACCCACTCCACATCTTGTAGAGTTATCTTGATTGGACCCATCGAAGAAATACCAAGGGGAATCCTTGCAAAATTTGAGTGGCTTAATATATCTTTGTTTTATTTTGTAGAAAAGTGTGCATTATATTCATTTAAACTGGCTTCAATCAGAGTAACTGATATAATTAGAGGGGTGAATTTTGAACCAAATAAGGCCGAGTTTCTGGCCAACCAAATGCCCCAACAAATCATGAAAGGAGTTGATTTATAAGGCTTATATTCTTAACGAGCAAAGTATTATTCCAGACAACAATTTATTGTTTTTTTATTCCAATTCCCCTACAGATTCATCTTTCTTTGTAAAAGTCCCCAAACCTTGCAAGTATATGGACAAGAAACAAACATATGCCGAATGGTTTCTTCATGAGAAAGACAAACAAAATAGATGCTAGGCCCCTAAAAATTCCACTTTTGTAACCTATCCAAAGTCATAAATTTATTGTGCAAAATCAACCACATAAACAAGAGACATTTTAGAGGGGCTTTTGATTTCTAGTATTTTTTCCACCATGAAGATCGGGTCTCATAAGCATCGACTAGTTTTGATTGATATTCCAGTTTAGCAGAATACTCACTCCCTAACAAATTGTATGACCATATGAGATCATCTGGCTTGTCAATCAGAAAAATATGTCCACAAGCTAATTCTACATTATAAGTTGTCCATTCCTCCTCCCAAGCTCGAGGAATACCTAATTGTTTTGCTTCGATCCATGCTTGGTTCCAAATCGATGAAGCTTATACATCCCCAATTTTGTTTAAGGTAGTATAACCATTATACTGTAGGAATTGAACTAGACCATCTGATAGGTAAAATGAGTCATTACATCCCATGTTTCCATCCATTCCAATATGGACCTACAAACTATTTCCAACCCTCCAAGTTAAGAACTTGTGAATAAGAGGAAATGAAAACAATAAATAATTCCAATGATTTGAAACATTTGAGATGGATTTTTTCCTTGTGTGAATCTAGTCTAGCAAAGTGTATGTGGAAATGTATTTGTTGACAATTAGTTGGATCCAAATATTGTTCTGTGAAATGACCAACCACAAAGACCTTGAAGAAAGTGCCTTCCCAAAAATAAATCCATCATTTAAGCTCTAACCTCCTTGAGTTTTTGGCAATGCAATATTCTTCCAACCAACTAGGTGCATTCATTTATATGTGCCAAAACTCCTCCAAAGGTAATTGCAGCATAGGCGCCTATCTTTTCCAATACACCTTTAGGAATATATGCAAGGATGTGCCAAAAAACTAGAGTAGCTTCAATCACTAACTTGATGAGGACAACTCGACCACCCCATGACAACTAATGGTTACACCAAAAGTTGATGTGTGTCTCCTCTCTAGCTATTAACGAGTGCCAATCATATTTTGTATAGTTATTTGGTTTTATAAAAAATCCCAAGTACTTTAAGCCAAGGTCTAGAGATTTGTTATCAAAAGGAAAAAATGTATGCAACCACGACATTAAGCCCAGTTGACATGATGGGCATAAATTGTTGATTTGAGGTAATTAACTTCCATCCCCGTGCCCGCATAGAAGATATCTAATATCTCCAAGGTTCTCCTTAAGTCACCTTCTTCCCCAAAACAAAATATCATAACATCATCTACAAATAATAGATGAGAAATACAAAGTAAACGACCCAAACTATAGTAAATTATTATTTTAATTAATACTTAAATGGGTGGAATTGGAAACTATATTATATGAACATACGATATCTATAGTAAGATAGACATTCATTAAATTTGTTTGAATTGTGTGAAATAATAAGCAATTATAAATTAAATGGTTGTCACCTAACTATAGAGTGAAAAGTCAAATTTATTAAATGTTAGCATGTGCATAGTTGGATTTCAATAAATTGTAATTTATTCAATTACTTTATTTCACCTCCCTAGGACAAGGGATGATTGCCCTTTCTTGAGGAGATGGTAATACAACAAAGGGAAATGATTGTGAAAGGGCAGATAAGCGAGGGAAAGAAAGTAATATAGTGGGTTGTTAATTTTGGTAGAAAAGTAGTTCTCGAACTTGTAAAGACTGAACTATTCAGTGAATTATTACTTTCAACTTTTGGATTTTTTATTAGATTGGTTATCAAGGAATTACATACTAGATTGATTATTGTTGTTCTTGGAGCTCAAGGGTGGAGGACTGGGAAACCCAAAGGTTTCCTGGAGCTAGGTGGTCAGACATGCTCCTAGATGGCTAGGAGGATTTGATCCAATTTGGGCATTCTTCAAGGGATTCTTTAAGGGGAATGCACTACACTTGGGCTATTTCAACTAGAGTTAGAGGTATTTTCCACTATCTATCCATGAATTTATTCTTTGGCTTGCATGAATAAACTATTGAAAAATTCATTAGTTAAATGTTGAAGGAGATTCAGTTAAATGCTCCAAGCTTATATTCCTAGCTATAGGTTAATTGTTGTAGATTATTCTTGATAGCCACAATATAATGTTTATTTTCTTTGGCCTATATTACATTTTTATAGTAGCTAAAAAAATAGTGCTATAAATTTAATATTGTAGAAAGATAATATGAACACAAATAGATAGATGGTAATTAATATCACACATACAAGGGTTAGAACCCCTATAGGGTGTTATAACTTGTGCTTAAAAATGTCCCAAAATTTTAAAATTGCTACCTGATAGCTATGTTATTCCTCCCATCATAGTATCATACCTATAGACCTAACTTGTATATTGCCTAATAAATTGTTTTAACAATAACACTACTTTACAAAACATTATTGAGACTAATTATTCCATAAATTGTGCCCCACATGGGGCTTATTTCTTGATACCAACCTATGAATTGGCTATATATTCAGTTGAACCCATCTCCATATCACCATATGGACTTGAACACTATTGCACGATCTCCTCCTCTTTCACCTTTGATGCTTCATATCAGAATGAATGAATAGATTAATTTGGGGGGAGGGGGACTGATGACTATGAGTCCCCTAAAAAATATGCATACCCTCTATAGATTTCTAAACCAAATCATACAACAAACCAATTTTTGCTTCCAATGTTTCATACCTTTTATTATTTTTATCCATGAAGGTTGTAAGCTCTTTTTCCTTTTTTCTATATGCTTCCAACTGAAGATATGTACAGATGACATGTTGCTCTTGGGCCAGTGTTTCCATAGTTGCCTTGTATTCCCAATCTTCGTTCCATCCCTCCCACTTTTTGATGGAGAGAGGATCTTGGACCTTGGATACCTAAATCTTACTTCTTCTCATGCCCTTTTAAAGTCTACAGTCTCGCAAAGATCACACTACTTAGAACAACATTGGAAACTAGCCATGAACTTAAAACATTCACACTAGGGAACAAACCACTCCCATCTATGTATATCCAAATTCTTTACTCCAGAATCCACAAACACTAGCACTATAAGATGGATTGAGGGAGAATTGCAACCTTCAAGTTGCCATAAAATGCTAAATATAAGTCACATGACAAATTCCCAATAGAGATCACCACTTAGATGTTTGCGATGAACACCAAGCACCAAACAATAAGAAATTTCCCAAGCTCCAAATGAATTAAAACACATTCAAACCTCGATCCCATCCTTGTTGCTATAATAGATCTCAATGTAGACAAACTTGAATGTGGAAGTACACTAGCTTGTGGGGGATTTAGTGTCATTCAAATATTCATACTCATCTTATGCCACTTGTCTCTACAATGCAAGTGCATTGAAACCTTGGTTAATTAAATATAAATCGTGGGAGGTGGGACGAGACCAATCATCCTCCATCTATTCTTAACTTTTCAAACACTATTACTAATGCTTTATTGGATTTTGAGTTTACTAATGAACTGTAAGATCAAAGTTTTTGAAATAACTTAATATTTTCAAAATTCTCCTCCAATGCTTCAGACCTATGAATGAGCCTAGCTAGATCAATGTCTTGTGGAGCCAAATTATAGTACATATAATAGATTGTACTAGTAGAATACCCCATGAATATGATTTGTTTTATCTGTTTATTCTTAGTAATATTATCTCTCTTTCTCTCTCTCCATGATTCATGGATGGTAAATGGGGTAAACCATTGGCCCTGATTACAAATCCTAACCCTTAGGGAATCAAGAGATTCAAACATGCGACCTCCCTAACTTCAAGGGAGAGATCTCACATCTATCTTATGATAACTTGAGCTAATCTTGAGGGTTTAATCTGTCTATCTACTCCACTCATGTGTGCATGGGTCATGATATCCTTTAATATAACCTCTTTAAGCACATTCACACATTCGACCACCACCTCAAGGTGGCTCCATGACTCTAGGAAAAGTTCTCATGAGAATTGAACCTTACCCATTGCTGAAAAACTCCTCACTCTTTACCAAAGAAGATTCCCTCCCCTTCAAATACTAGCCCTTGATATAATACCAATGCCTTTGCCTTATTATTGGTAGTGTAAAGTCTTTGGCTAGAAGGGCATGAAGACCCTTGCCCAAGTCCTCAAGGAGACATAACTTGGGGTTGCTCTGGTACCCAAGTGTTGGGCAAGTGGGTACCTTGGGAATGCAAAAGCGCTAAGGGGATTACCTAAGTATGAAGCGACCAAGAGATTGGGGCATGCTAATATGAGGAGCATACCAAGGTTGGGGCACATTGGTCCTAAGGGGCATAATGGTTGATGAGCACATGGGTTCATTTGGGTGACTAGGTCCATAAAGGGGCACAATGATTTGTTTGGGTGACATAGTTTATGAACGGGTGTGACGATTCATTTGGGAACATGGGTTCGTGAAGGGGAACGACACCTCTAAAGGATGCGACAATTCACGATGGTGACCTTTGGAGTCCCTATAAGAGAACACGGGTGCACAACCAAGGAAGGAATATTTTGAAGACAAGGGGAGCAAGTCCATCTCTGTGATTATTAGGTAGAATTAGATGAAGAGGGGCGAGCTCCCTCAAGGAGCCAAGTCGCTCCACTTAGGAGGACTTGTGCTACGTTGAGGTGATTTTGGTAGAAAAAGTTAGGGCGACCTTCATTTTGGCTGGGTTTGGGGGGAAGTATTGTTGCAGGTTTGAGGAGGCATGCTAGGAGACAGAACCATAGGTCTATGCGAAGCCTTGTGACATAGAAGATATGGAAAATCTGCAGTTGAGGGCACGTCTTAGGTGCACCGTAGAAGGTTGCGAAGACAATTGCAACAAAGAGTCTCAGTGTGAAGAATCTATGTATGAGTGTCTTGGTGAGGTGAGGCGAGTCATGTGACTCCACCTAGTTGTAAACCAAGCTGATAGTACTCATATTGTAACTATTTCACAATAAAAAAGACTTAGTTGGGTGTTGGGCATGGTTCGTGCCACCCACACTATATTTGTGTTTCTCTTGTTTATTTTGCAAGTGTTCTCTTCATTTCATGGATGTATGGTTATATATGACTAAGTGTTAAACTGTTACCAATTGTCTAATTATACAAGAGTTGCATTGTTAAATTGTTAACCAATGTCTAATTATACAAGAGTTGTGCTAGAGTAGGAGTGTGATTCATTTGTATCCTAGAATAGAGTATGGGTATGCTCTAGGCGAAAAGGCATAGTCCAGACGAAGTATCCTTGGTTCTGCTAAGAATCCAAGTGAGAAATGTTGACGTGCCATATGCCCTAAAGAGGTTCACGATCACAAGATTCAGCTAGGCACACTGTGGGGACATGACAGGTGGTATCAGAGCAAGCTTTGAAGGCAGTTTGTTGTGAAGACTATTCCGTGGGAACATTCGCAAACTTGGTGAACCATTTGGTGGATCAAATTGGTTCATTGCATACTTTGCATAAGACTTATGATAGAGGTTCGGTTGAAAGTGCGATGGAAGGTTAGTCTGGGTGCACACCTTGAGGCTTGTAGAGACCAAGAGAAGAAATTGTGGTGAGATGAAGCACTTGGATAGGGTGGGTGATCACATAAATCATCGTAGAGTTCATAAATGAACTTTTTGTAGAGTTGATCACAGAGGTAGTTTGGTCATAGACTTTATCGGTTTGATGTGTAATGGAAGTTAGTGGTGGACCTGTTGTGCACACCTTAGAGAGACCATGCACATAGTTCGTTGGGTGAACCAAACACTTGGACAAGGAAAATGAACGAAGGATTTGTCGCAAAACTTGTCGCATACCTAATCGCATAAGTGATTGTAGAAGTGAACGCAAAGGGTGATCAAAGAAGTGATTGCGAAGGAGAGAAATTATGAGTTGCAACAAGTTGAAGCACTTGGATGAATGACTTGAGGTGACCTAAAGGAGCCCCACAATAGGTAGTTGGTTGAGCAAGTTTCCATCATGATTTCCTTGTGCCATGCATCGCTGAGAATAATAGTTGACCTAAGCTGAGTTGTTGGACGAGTGGGTAGACCGCAACCTTTGAACGAGATAGCTCTTCACAAAGTTACAATAGTCAGTTAGTAGCAGTATGACTTGACAGTCGAGCAGTGGGTGCATGGTGCCTTGAAATGGAAGAAGTCAAGGTGTGGAGATGAGTTTGATCAGTTGCATGTGAAGTTTGGGACTTAGATAGATTTCTGAAGTGGACAGATGGACTTAGCCTTGTATCGCAGTGAAGGTTTTGCAGGTTTGTGGAGCCGTGGATGGAGATTGAGGGGATTTTATGTGGAGAGTCAGTTTCTTAGGTAGGTGTAGGCCCATGACAACATACTTGAACCATGGGTGCAACCAAGGATGTCGTTGGGAAGGTATGTCTGGTTTTGAGTTCTTACATTTTCTAAGTTTTACGGTGAGTTCTTTGAAGGGAATTTAGATGACTTGGTGGTTCAAGTGAAATTCATTTTCGTGGTGAAAAAAAACAGACTTGAGGGTGACTTAAGTGGTTTAGATTTTAAGAATTCATGTAGCAATTAGGATGCCTTGATTGGGAAAACATGCAGAGATCTTGGGGCGACCTACTTGGATGAGTCATGTGGTGGACTGAGGCAAATTTGGATGCATCTATGGAGGTAGCTTGAGGAAGCTACCTAACTCTTTGATGATGTGCATTAGACATGTCGTTGTGGTGAAGTAGGTAGTGAAGTTTGTACATGTCAAATTTGAGAGGATGGATGAGCTACCCCGGTGCTTGGTGCCTTAGTGAAATTTTTCGGGTCATACGATGACTTGACAGTCGCGACGACTATGCCAAATTTTGGATGCTTGTAGGAAGTTCAAGGTAGTTTCGTTCTAAGAGATGGATGGAGTTAGAAGAGAATTCAACCAAGAATTGTTGACAGTCAACCTGAATGAATACTTTGGCCCATCACTTGTGGTGGTGTATTCAAGGATTCTTTCGAATTCCATGATAATAATTGATTATTGCCACATTTCCTTGGAGGAAGTAGTAATAGGTGACCCTAGTTTTATAATTGTTCCTTCAAGTAACCAGAGAAATGAAATATCACAGACCAAGTGACTTGGGTGGTGTTCGCTCACCTTTGGTATGGGACATTGGATGATGTAGAGTGCACCTTGGTGACTTGTAGATTATTGTGTGAAGACTTAAAGATCCAGTGAGGTCGTTGGTTGTGGTCGAAAGAAGTATCAGTGTGAACGTGCCTGAAGCATGGAATTTCTTTGAGGTGACTCATTCTACTTGGAGCACCTTGGATAGTTTGTTGGGATGCTTGAGGAGTGTGAGTGTGTTGACCACACTCATCGCAGATATTGATTTGTGGAGAGGTGAATTGACAAAAGGAGGTGAGTTGAGGACTTGCCTTGGTTTGGAGGATTGTGCAAACATGCAGATTGTAGCATGGAGATATTACTTGGACATCAATATTTCTCTATATTTGGGTAGCATGGTTGAGGGTGAAGCCTAACCATTCCAATGCATATAGAGGTAGACACAAAAACATGGCTAGGTGATGAAGTAGTGGGGAAAAGGAAACCTGGATGTGCAATTCTTGGTGCAGATGAGATGCTTCATATTCAATGACACAGATGAAGTGGGGAGAATTCAACCAAGGAAGCTAGACTTTTGGACTTGATTGCATTTGAGTCACAAGGGCGGATTTGGTTGGAGGTGCAGATGTGCAAATTTCCCTTGATTCTTCATAGACTTGGATGCATTGCAAACTATATATAGTAGATGGGATAATTGTTCCATGATGTGGAAAGTGGAGTCAAGTTGCCGTAGATGACTTTGTTTTGGGGTAACTTCATAGTGCAACAAAGTGAGGGGAGACTTTGCCTTAGTCTGCGATTGTTAGGAAGATGGATTGAATTACAGAAGGAAGTCAAAGTATGGATGCACCGGTAGGTTCAAAGTGCAGCACTTAGACATTGTGGAGGATCTCCTTGATGAAGATCAAATGACGACAATAACAGCGAGGCAAGGCTGGACACTTGCCTTAGTCTTTTGAGTTGGATGGAGTGATGGAGATGAAACAAAAAAAACTAAGTTCGAGCATGAGGAAGTGCATTCTCATGAGTTGCGTACGACGATTGGATTAGCTACCCAATCATTCCAAGGGATGGGGGAATTCAATGTGCGGAGACATGGAAGAGTTGGTTGAAGTATGGGCGCAATAACAAGATTACAAGAGTTTAACACATAGGTGAAATTTTGAAGTGAAGTGGGCAGCAGTCAGTGGTAGCAGGTAGGGACAACACCAACAAAATCGAACAACAAAATGGCAACAACATTGCAACAAGACAATGCAACAGAGTTAGGTGACTTTCATCATTGGAGTTGGGTGAAGTGACCATATTGACTCAGGTAGAAGATCATGTAGAGTTGGGTGAAGTACAATTTGGTTGGTTTGTTGAAAACTTGGGGTTTCCACTTCATAGGGAAACTTGGGTTTTCTACTTTGGCAGAATTTGGGGTTTCTAGTTGGCACAAAACTTGGGGTTTCCAGTAGACTTAGTTGGAGTGGTGGGGGGGGGGGACGAGTTTGGACAAAGACTTGGAGATCACATATTTTGTGGATGTTTTCGAGGACGAGGATGTAAGTTCTTTAGCTAGAAGGGCGCAAAGACCCTTTCCCAAGTCCTTAAGGAGACAAAACTTGAGATTGCTTTGGCACAAACATGTTGGGAAAGTGGGCACCTTGGGCATGCAAATGTGTCAAGGGGATTTCCCAAGTACAAAGTGAAAAAGAGATTGGGGTGCAATGGTATGAGGAGTGCACCAAGGTTGGGGCACACTAGTCTTAAGGGGAACGACAATTGATGGGTGCATGGGTTCATTTGGGAGATTGGGTCCACAAAGGGGCTTGACGATTTTTTTGTTGATAGGATTCATGAAGGGGTGCGATGATTCGTTTGGGCACATGGGTTCGCAAAAGAGCACAACACCCCCAAAGGACACGATGATTCCCGATGGTGACCTTTGGAGTCCATATAAGATAACAAGGGCATACAAACAAGGAAGGCATATTTTTAAGACAAGGAGAAATAGTTCAGCTCTACAATTATGAGGCAGACTTAGACGAAGAGGGGTGAGCTCCCTCAAGGATCCAAGTCACTCCACTTGGGAGGAATTGTGTTGCCTTGAGGTGATTTTGATGGAAAGGGTTGGGGCGACCTTCTTTTTGGATGATTTTGGGGGGAAGTCTTGTCCTAGGCCTGAGGAGGCATGCTAGGAGACAAAACCGCAAGTTTGTGTAAAACCTTGTGACAAAGAAGAGATGACAAGTATACAGTTGAGTGCACGTCTGAGGTGCACTGCAGAAGGTTGTGGAGACGGTTGCAATAGAGAGTCTTGGTGTGTCGAATCTGTGTATGAATGTCTTGGTGAGGTGAGTCGTGTGACTCCACCTAGTTGTAAGCCAATCCAATAGTTCTCATATTGTAATTGTTTCATAATAACAATGACTTAGCCAAGTATTAGGCATGGTTCATGCCACCCACACTATATCTATGTTTCTCTTGTTTGTTTCACAAGTGTTCTCTTTGTTTCATGGATGTATGCTTATATATGACTAAGTGTTGAAATGTTAACAATTGTCTAAGTATACAAGAGTTTCACTAGAGTAGGAGTATGACTCGTCGGTACCCTAGAATTGAGTATGGGTATGCTCTAGGTGAAGAGGTATAGTCTAGATGAAGTATCATTGGTGTTTCCAAGCAGTCAAGTGATAAATTCCGCGATGTCGCACACCCTCAAGAGGTGTATGATCGCAAGATTCAGATAAGCACACTATGGGGACATGACAAATAACAATTCCAATACCCCATGCAAAACACAGTTCTTGATTTCCTTTAGGATCAAAGATGACCCCTCTATGACTACCTCCCCTAAAAATTTGAAGGAAATAGGGGTGGGTTTTGATTGACTTACAAGTGCACGAATCATAAGACTATTTAATATAATACTTTGAGTGTGACCACACATTCTATCACTACCTCAAAGTGAGCCCATGGCTCTAGGAACAACCCTCATGTGAATCAAACCTTTTTCCATTCATGAAAAACTCCTCTCTTGTCACCAATGGATCCAACCCCTTTGGGATTTAATTTGAAGGACATGGAGGCGGGATTTGATCCACTTATGTG
Organism: Picea engelmannii; assembly: GCA_009831015.1. Lineage (NCBI taxonomy): Eukaryota > Viridiplantae > Streptophyta > Pinopsida > Pinales > Pinaceae > Picea > Picea engelmannii. Next base: position 194,406 of record ML791080.1, on the reverse strand, counting down.
TGCACATGCCACAATATTATTTAATATAATCTCTCTAGGCGTAACCACATGTTCAACCACTACCTCAAGGTGACGCCATGGGTCCAAGAATAGCCTTCGTGGAAATTAATCCTTGCTAACTAATGAAAAAATCGTTGCTCCTAAACAGTGGATCCAAAACCTTTGGGCATATTGTGTGTATGCTATTAATAGATTGACATTATTAATTATTTATCTATTTTTAAATTATTATTTTTTAAGATGTATAACTCATTTAAATTTGAGATGCCATATAACGCTTTTTTTTTACAGGAACATATATGGGATTGTGTTTAGCACTTGGCGTAAATGCCTTTAATCAGATTACAAAATGTGAGGAGAAGTCAAGTTTTCCTCTACAACGAGTACTTCAAATGCCCRAATACTCATAAACTTGAGGTTTCTACAACTAGCCAACGACTCAATCTCTGTTATTTTCCCTAACTTGTGAATACAGACGAACTRGTCCAGTAAAATGCGGAAGAACATGAGAGTACTAAACGCTCTTAAGGAATGAGATCCCAATCCTCGTCCCTGTCTCTTAGAAGGGAGCCGRCTGAAAGAAGAGCTGCTTTGTTGGCTTCTGCRTCAGCGTCCTTGTTATTCTCCCTCAACACATGGAAGAAATTTATACTCTGAAAGGACTTAATTAGGGACTTGATTCTTGACACCAATCTTGCTAATCTGAGGTCTTTGGGAGGAGAATTGTCCACTATAGTTTTTATAATCGACTGAGAGTCACCGATTACATTAACCTCTTTGATGCCTAGCTCTTTGACTTGCTTGAGACCTTGAAACAGAGAAAGAGCTTCAGCTTGGATGCTGGTATTGTGGCCGAAGCCCCAGGCGAATCTATGTTCAATTTTTCCTACTGGATTCTTAACGACACCACCTGCACCAACTTTCCCGGTATTTCCTTTGGCTGCCCCGTCGAAGAAAAGAGTGTGTTGAGAATGGTTATGCAACTAGGCTGAAAAGTCTTTTTCGTTGAGTCGAATTTGCCAATCTTTGCTTGGCTTGCTTTGTCTCGCCACTTGTTCAAACTGGAGGCCCAACCTTTCTCCCCAATCAATTTCCTGCTGGCTTAAATTGGTTACCTCAAGCTGGACACCCAGGCTTTCCTTCAGTTGATGTTTGATTTTGGCCAAGACAAGCTTCACCTCCTGCACTTGAAGTTTGAAAATTCTCTTGTTCCTTTCAAGCCAAATTTTCCAACAAATGATTTTTGGCAGGGAGTGCCAGACCACCTTAAGGCTTTCATTTTTTGGAAGTACCCCTGGATAGCTGCTCAGCTAGGTAGCAAATAGCTCAGCGATGGAGGTGGGATAGGTAAGAGCATTACTCTAGGGTTCTAGAGCCTCGTTCCAGATCTCTTGAGCAAACTTACATTCCAACATTAAGTGACTAAGGTTCTCTTCATTTTCGAGGCACATTATGCATCGGGAGGGCCCATGAATACCTCTTTTCTTCAAGCGATCCCCTGTTAGAATTCTATTGTGACACATGAGCCATCAAAAGAAATCTATTTTAGGAATTGTTTTGTGGCTCCAAAGCCCCTTCCAATTCGCAGGGTTAGGAGGGATGTGAGGTTGTTTCATCAATTTTTCATAGCCTAGAGCCACTGTGTAGCTACCCGATTGGGAGCTCCATCCGCGTTTATCTTGTTTCCTAGCGTGGATCGGGGCCATGCCCTTCAGGTATTTGAAAAGTGTTTCACCATCTTGCTTCAGCTCCAAAGGCACATGGAGCATCTTCCAACCAATCCAATTGGAGTCTTCCCAGCATGAGATATCCCAAAGTGTGATGAAGCCTGCATTGTCCATCCAAGCTTGAAGCACACGCAACGAACTAATTTCGGCGAGTGGGGGATGATCCATGATGCCGTCTTCCCAGATTTTAATAAGTTTTCCATTGCTCGGAATCCAAAACGCATGAAGATTTATCAAAAGGACAACTTTAACATAGAGCTTGAGGAGGTGCGATCCGGTTTTTGGAAGGGAGTTGCCGAGGCAATGTTTTCTTTGACCCCTGAAGTATTTTTTCCACAGAGAAGTTTGTGCCCAGCCAGGTTTTGGAGCGATTATTTTCCAGACTTGCTTGGCTCCCATTGCAACATTTTGAATGCTGAGATCTTTAAAATTCAGACTGCCTTCCAGCAGGGGCTTGGTGATTTTGTCCTAGCTTACTAGGGAGATTCTCTTTTCCTTTTGTTTACTGCCTTTCCAGAAGAAATTGCGAATGTAATCTTCCATTTTCTTAAGGATACAAACTGGAGCCAACATGGCAGAAAATTGAAAGATTGGGAGACTGTTGAGGATAGCCTTAATAAGCATTGTTTTACCAACATGATTGAGCCAAGAGAAGCCCCATGCATGAATATTGAGCTTGAAGTGATCTAGAAGAGGGAGCCAATCTCTGCTAAAGGCTACCTTTTGGAAAATTGGAAGTCCCAGGTACTTGAAAGAAGACCAGTTGGAAGAGTCTGCAAAGCCCAAGCATCTGGAGATGGCATTGAGAGTGCTGCCAGGAACATTCCAATAATAAATATGGCATTTCCCTTTATTTAGGATACTTCCCGTTGCATCACAGTAATAATCCAACACTCCTTTGAAGTGAGAGGCCGAAATCAAATTGGCTGCTCCCAACAACAGAGAATCGTCGTCGAACAACGCATGATTAATATTTTTGACTCCTCTTGCAATGTTCAGGCATATCATCTCTTGGTCTGCCTTTTTTTTTTTCCAAATAAAAGCTTAAAACAGAATCTTGGAGGATGAAGAGGAGGGGGGAGAGGGGGCACCCCTGTCGGATCCCTCTTGAGGCTTTGAAGAAAGCTGCTACTCACCCATTCACCAAAGGAGCAATCCAAGGTTCAGAAATACAAGACCGAATCCAATTGATAAAGTTGTTCCCGAATCCAAATTTGTGCATAATGTCAAAAAGAATGCTTTGTCTGACACGATCAAAGGCATTTGCGAGATCAAGATTGACGACCATGCCCTTTTCTTTTCAAAGTAGACTTGAGTGTATCGCCTCTTGAACTAAGATGAAGTTGTCCCCGATCTGTCTCCCCTGAACAAATCCCCCTTGATTATCAAGGATAATAGAAGGGAGTAAACTTTTCAATCTGTTGGCTATCACCTTTGTTATCATCTTGTAATCAATATTGCAAAGAGAGATAGGGTGAAATCTGTTGAAGGCATTGGCTCCCTTTTCCTTAGGGATGAGGGCAAGGAAGGCATAATTAGTGCTACCCCCAATTTTCTGACAGGGTTGGGATTTCAGGACTAGTTTATGGAAGTCCTTTTCGACTATCTGCCAACAGGTTTGGAGAAATCTGGCTGTAAACCCATCTGGTCCGGGGGTTTTATTGGGATCCATGGTGAAGAGGGAAGCTTTAATTTCTTCTTTGGTCACCTTAGCTTCAAGAATCTGGTTCATTCTCTTGGTGATCTTTGAAGGTACTACCTCGAGGAATTTGTAATTCTGGTCCCTCTCCCCTTCTTCACAGTAAAGGTTTTTAAAATGGGAATAAGTTGCCCTTTTGATGCTGGCAAAATCTTTGTGAGTAGTGGCATCTTCTTTGATTTCTAAGATGGAGTTAAAGTTTCTTCTCTCTTGGGATTGTTTGTGGAAGAAGGAGGTGTTCCTATCTCCCGTTTTTATCCAAATGTTGCGAGATTTCTGTCTCCAATATTCTTCCTCCGACAAACAAGCCTTGTGAAACTTCTGCTATAAATCTGCTTCCTTGTCTAAAATTTCTTTTGTGATTTCTGCACTTTCCATCTGTAGTTGGTGGAGCTCCAGGCTGGCTTGAACTTGTTTTCTTTCAGAAGTTGGATTAGGGAGGGTTTTGGCCCAAATTTTCAGGACTGCTTTCACTCTTCTGAGTTTTTCCTCCCAGACGTAGAAGGAAGATCCCTTGACAGGCTCCCTCCAACTTTCCTCTACCTTCTTCATGAAATCCGATTCCTTGACCCATAAAGGGATAAATCTGAAAGGAATAGGGCCTAGATTTTTTTGAGCCAGGAATTCAAGTTTTATGGGCTTATAATCTGAAACATTGCAAGGGAGAATATGCATACTAGCCTCTATACATAAAAGAAGGAAAGAACTTTGAACAATAAATCTATCAAGTCTTGCTGCAATATGACCAGGTCCTATTCGTTTATTTGACCAAGTGTACTTACCATTGGAGGGATTGATGTCGAGCAGATCCCACTCTTGCATGAGGTCCTCCACCCATTCTCTTGCCGGGCTCCTGACAATACTGCCTCCTTGCTTCTCTGACAAAAACAAGGTGAGGTTAAGGTCAGCGACGATGATGACATTTTCCACATTCTCCGTTTCTACCAGATGCCCGATGGAGTCCCAACAAGCCTTTTTTTCCCCTACGTTGACTGGTGCATAAACATTGAAGAGGTTGATGACCTCCTTTGTGTCCATAAGCTGAAGCTTCAAATATAACCAATGGTCATTTGAAATTTCAGTGATCAACGCGTACTTATTTCTGTTCCAAAGAGAGCCCCGCCCACACGAGGCTCCTCGAGCCGAGACAACCATTCCTCCACCTTTCTTCCAGAATTTCTTGCTAACTTGAAGGAAGTCTTTGCCCTCCATTTTTGTCTCCTGGATTAATAGAATATCAGGGGCTTCTATTCTGATGAAGCTTCTCATGGCTTCTTCTTTCATTTTGTTCCCCATACCCCTACAATTCCAGGAGACAACCTTCATTCACTTACTTTTTTGAGTGTGTTGGGATCCCTTGGAGCCCTGTGCTTGATTCCTTGTCATCTTCAGGGTGTTTGCCAAAAGTTTCTCAAGGGTTTGCTGGCTGCCCTGAAGCTTATCTTTATAGGTTTCCTGCTCTCTCTTATTTTGGGCAGACTTTCGGCCTCTTGTCGATCTTCTGGATGAAGTTTGCGTGTCCCTTATTTCTCCTTCCTCTTTCGAGTCCTCTGAATCTTGTTGCTCCTCTTCAACTTCTGCTTGTTTATCCTTGAGGATTTTAGAGGCACTTACCCCTATCCTTAGGGCTAAGGGTACCCCTTTGTCAGGGGATGGTTACTTTTGTTTTTCGACCTCCTGGAGTTCCTCTGATGCTGAGCTTAAGGGCTCAAATTTGTTTGTTTGACCGTTTAGGGAGAGGCCATGCTGATCAGGAGCCGACTAGGGGCCTTTATCTTTTGGAGCCCCGGATTTGGGGGTTTTATGGGATTTTTTTGTCCGCTTGATCTGATTCCAGCCTGCCTCCTTCTCTCTTTCTTTCTCACCATTGCTCGGGCAGCCCCTGGCAAAGTGTCCGTAGACATGACATTTTCGGCACTTGAATGGTAGCTGCTCATAATCTATTTTTTACACATGATTCCAACTGCCGACTTTGATTTTTATTGCCTCCACTAGTCCCACCTCTAGATCTACCTCAACACAGATTTGGGCACAATCATATTGGTCCTTATTGTTAGCCCGATCAATAAATTTGCCCAGTGCGTTACCTATGTGTTGCAAAGAGTCCCAATTCCAACAGTGAACTGGGAGGTTCGACAACCTGACCCATACTGGAACGGACATAGGGACGTCCACTTCTAGATCGAAGTCCAACATCCACTTGTTGAGATACAATCCCTGAGGGCCCATGAAATAGGGACCGTTCCAAAATATCAGATCTTTTTCCTCTTTTACAATGAATTCGAACAAAAAGAAGCCTCTCCCCAAGAAGTAAGAGGTTACACTATTCCTAATCAAGGGTTTCTAGTTTTTGGTGAGGGCCAAAGGCCAGTAAACTGTCCCACAAGGGCACAATCCGCTAGAGACAAGGTGACTTGGATCAGTTTCTCTGGGGGAGGGAGATTTCAGGAATATCGTCTAACCTTTTCACGAACTTAGGGGGTTCGAAAGTCTTCTTTTTCAGCAGAGAGGCCAACATTCGGTTGAAGACGTCCTCATCTGCTAGAGTGGACGGCAAGGGAGGAACCTGGGAGGAGCCCAACACCTCCATGACGACGTGAGGAACCCTGGATCAGTCGCGCGCGGGCTCACAGATCACCTGATCGTGGGAGAAAAAAATTGTTACCTAAGAAATACCTATCTTCGAGATGCCATATAATGTTACTCCAGTTATGTGAAATCATTTAATTTGGATTATGATTGCAAAAAATTATGATCATATAATGTCATATAATCTTTAACTCTTTTTCCAGGTGAATTCTTTGTTGTCCAAGAAGATACAATATGTTGATTAAACATGTCTACAAACTTGACTAAAAGATTCAATTAATGATTACACAATTTGATTAATTTTACAAATAATATTTTTTTATTAAATCATATTTTTTGAATTTATTGTTAAATATTTTTACTAAACTTATTATTAATATTGATAAAATTAAAATTATAATAGTGAAATATAACAAAAAAAATTATTCCTAGAAATTTATGTAGTGATAACATCTTGCATATTAAATCATGAAACAATGATAGTTCTTAAAGCATGTGCAAAATCCTTTCGTTTGGTTTTTGCACATGTTCAAGTTTGACTATGACCATGGATCCTTCATATGGAGGGGGTTCACGTCCCCAACTAGACCCTAAAGTGGTTTCATTTATAAATATGGTGGTTGTAATTGGGAAAATCACAAAGACTCGACCCTCTTGATCCATTAAGAAATTGGACAACATTCCAAAAGTATCCCTTCCCTCTTCAACCTCATGACATATGTATTTGGATGTAGAAAACCATGGATTGATTGGTTAATTTATAGGGATTTGGCCTTCTCAAAGAGCCACATTAATCTAGGTTCAAAAGAATTGGCAAGTTTTGATAAAAAACAAGTTGACCTACTACTTCTGCGGCCAAGGGTTTTATGCTTTTCTTTTTGAAAACAATGAAGATAGAGACTTGATATTCATAAATGGTCCATAGTTTTTGCAACTAGAGGTGTGTACTTGAATTGGTGAACTCCATACTTTAATCCCAAGCATGATATTCCTTCAACTATCCTTGTTTGGGTTCTCCTGCCCTACCTCCCTTTACATTGTTAGAATGAAGATACTATGAGAAGTATTAGAGATTCTTTGGGTCACTATATAGATAGACCTGAACCAAAAGACAATATGTATGTCTCTGCTAGAATATATGTGGAAGTTGATCTTGAGAAGGGATTACAAAAGAAATTATTCTAACCTGGGATAATTAGAGCCACATTTAGTCTTTAGAAAATGAACAATTACCCTTTAAGTGCAAAATTTTCCATGAATATGGCCATTTTACAAAAGATTTCAAAAAAAAACCAACAAGCTTCTCAATCCGTGAAACAAAAAGAGGAATAATGGAAAATAATAAAAAAGAAAAATCCATTGAAGCAAGTCACTCCTCCGGTGGCTCCTAAAGCAAGTGCGATACCATTGAGTTCTTCGATTCCCTTAGGATCCAGACAAGGAGAATCTAACCTACCACAAATAATGGAATTTGTGATAAAGTCACTGCTGTGTACGATGGGAGGAGGATCAATACTTCTAGAAAATATGTATGAAATCTTGGCATAACTAGAACCAATTCCCTTCTCATAAATTTTGGCAGCATCCACAAGAGTTCCCAAGGTTCCTCCTATTCAATTACCAATATTGGAAGAAATAGGAGTGGCATCCAACGCAAAAGAAGGTGTCATTTTTGACCATCAAGAAGAGATTGATCACATGCTAGAAAAGGCTCAATATTCTATAGGTATTCTAACTCAAAAAAAATAATAGTAACAATTTGATGAGGAAGATAAGGAAGATGAAGGAAATGAGAACATGCATATTAAAAAACTAGATAGGAAACGTGCTACGGAAAAAACTAGAGTAGATAGCAAACACAAAGAAAACACTTGGCACTTAGACAACCATAGAGAAATCTCTAGGATATAGCCCAAGAATCATAAAAAATTGTAGACCCTCACTCTCACATCATGGTGGGGGCTTGTAATGAACCAAATTCTTAAAATATCATAACAAAACAAAAGTACACACCGTGTACAAAATGTGAGCGTGGATCACAACTCCAAGATATATAAGTTACATGATAACTCCTTAAAGAGTAGGAGAACCTCCTCCACATAACCAAATACATTCATACATCACAATTCACATGTCTCAATAATGAATGCATGATCTCTATATATACCTATTCACACTTGCATATGAAGCCCCTTTACTATTAGGCCGACCTTATTACATATATATTTACACAATACATGTACATTTAGCTCCATATATTCCCCCCTTGGGATCATAACATGTACAATTAACCCTATATATGCCCCCCTTGGGTCATAACATAATACCCTCCTTCAAAAATCTTTGTCCTAAAAGCTTTGCAATTAAAGGCTTCATATGTGATGAAACCAAGTAATATGATTTCCATATGTTCATGGTTCCTTCTTTCCATTGATGATGATCCATCCATCCAAAATCAATTCTTTTCGGTTGTATTCCTTGGTGGCTAGTTGTTGCATAATTTTCTTTCTCTTGACTCCATTTATTGTTGTTGAAGCTTCTCCAATTTGTAGTTGTTCTTGGTCTTTGATAATAGCTTGTCGAAGAGTGGTTTTGTGATGCCTTGTTCCATGAATATTGTCAAGTATTCCATCTTCTTCCTTGATAATGTTGATATTGACCTTCTTGTCTTCCTTGAAATATTTGTTGGTAATGAGGGTGTCGATATGGTTTCACATTTGATGGTTTTTCTTCACTCTTCACACCCATTTAATCTGTCTTCTTTTCATAGACAATGGCATCCTCAATCATATTTTCTTGGTCTTTTATTACTCTAGCCTTGGAGATAATACCATCATATTTGGCATGTACATCCTCTAGATGGAGTTCGACTTTTTCAAATATCTTATGTTGACCTTCTTGAATCTTGTCTTCTTTCTCCTTTAAAAGCTACAATGTGACCCCATCTATCCAATTCTGATGTCCTTATTCAATTTTGGATTGCATTTCTAATTTTACCTCATCAATATTTAGGGATTCCTCAACCCTCTTGCAATTTTTCTCTTCAAATCTTTTGGTAGATTCTTCATCCAAGATCCTTGTTTCTTCTTGATTTTGACAATTCTTCTTTTCTTCTTTCAATATTTTAACCTCATCCAATAGTTTTTTATTATGGTTTTGTAATCTACATACCTATTCATCTTTCTTTTTCAATTCTCCCCTTGAATCATCCTTTTCCCACTTTGATTTGCTACTCTTTTAGCGCTTTAGGTTCTTAACCTCCTTAATGAGTGATTCATTAAAGGATTGCATCTTGTTGAACTCATAATTTTTCTTTGTAATATAATTTCTTAGCTCTTCATTATACTTTTTTTTTTTTAATTTGGAGACATTTTCTTTTGATTCCTTTAACTCCTCTTGAATTTTATACATCTCCTCCCTTTTTGTATCCTTAATCCATTTATTTGAGAAGAGTTCTTCAAAATTTTCCCATGTGGGGAAGTTTTTAGTACCTTCATCAAGGCTATCCCACCACTTAAAATCTTCACCCATAAAGTAAAACACTACCTTCAAAGGTATCAAATTATTTTTCTTTATCATCCTCAACCATTCCTTGGGATTTATTTCATCTTTATCTTCATCTCCACTAAAGCTAGGTATTGCCATTGATTCTTAATTAAGGTCTAACCCAAACCTCAACTTACAACCTCTATATATTAGGAATAATGATATCAATTATTTTTAATACTTGTTTCAATATAATCTTCTATGTTTTCTCTTTTCAATGTCTTTTGAATCAACTCAATCAAAAGTTATGGTAGTTTTAAGTAAACATACCTTTGAAACCTTGATTTGGAGTCTGTCCTCCTGGATGACCTTCCTTCTGATGTATTTATGAAATTTCAGTCCTTCCGAGTCAGAAATTTTGACCTGTAGTACCCTGAATGTCTTCTTTGCAATGCCATAGTTCTCACCAAAATCGGATGTGCCAAGTGAAAGCTAGGGTAACTTTCCAAAACCTTGTTGATTTTTGGCCTATTTTGAAGAGATAACTTGTACATAATTCCACACGTCCAATTATTTATATCGGATTCTGAAAATTGTACCAAAAATACTATGGAATTTTCTATTTCCAATGCAACTATTCTCACTAAATTTGGATCATCTATGAAGAAGATATGATTGTTTTACCTGGAACAACTATTTGAGACTAGTTATAGGATTAATAAAAAACCCTATGTTCCACAGGGTGTATCTCTTAAATTACAAAGACCCAAAAGCTAAAATTCATACCATAGGTACCCTAATATGTCTTCTAAACATCCTCCAAGTTTTTATTTCTGAAGTGGATTTGAAAAACGTTATAGCTAAAATTCCAAGTGACTTGCTTGAAGAAGAAAAACCCTAGGATCAATGCTTTGATACCAAATGTAATGAACCAAATGTTAAGAACCAAATATCAATATAGCATGGAAAAACCTCAGAAAAAGTACTCAACACCTTG
>ML791080.1:155439-178683 GCA_009831015.1 Picea engelmannii | reverse complement strand
CCGACATAAATAAAATAACATTACTAATATAATATGCCTCAATTAAGGGGTAATGGGCCAATATTAGGGCTTAACACCAAATGCTTAAAATATTATAACAAACCATAAGTACACACCATGCACATAATGTGATCATGGAGCACAACTACAATATAGATAAGTTACACAATAAATACTTAAAGAGTAGGAGAACCTCCTCCACATAGCCAAATACATTCATACATCACAATTCACATGTCTCAATAATGAATACATGATTTATATATATATATATCTATTCACGCTTGCACATGAGGTCCCTTTGCTATTAGGTCGACTTTATTACATATATATTTACACATTGCATGTACATTTAGCCCCATATATGCCTCCCTTAGGGTGATAACATATACATTTAACCCTATATATTCCCCCCTTGGGTCATAACAGGGCCCTAAATCAACAAGTAAGTAATGATTATTGTCTCTTAGAATTTCAAAGGTACGGGTAGCAGAATAAAAGCCTATTCTTTGATAAACCTTATAAAGAAAGAGAATCCCTCTATCCTCCTAATCTAGAAGACCAAACTAGAGGAGAAGGAAGAATTAAAAATTAGTAAATAACAATGGAAAATATGTGAAGTAGCAACAATGAACTCCATACGTGTTTCTTAGAGGCATATGTACAATTTGGAACATTCTTACTCTTCATCTAGATTTCTTCTATCAAATACACCACTAGTTTGACAAGTTTTATTCATCATCAAACTATGTAAAAAAATAAATGTTATAAATGTCTACATGCCTATTGTTTATAGGGAGAAGGAGGAGTGTTGGGAATCACTTATAGGAATAAAAGACATATAATAATCCTAGAATAATATAATTGCTGGAGGTTTCAATGTAATGCTAAGTCACAAAGAAAAAAAGGGGAGGGAACATTGTTAGAGATCTGTTTAGGAAAAGGATGGAGAATATAATGTCAGAGTGGGATATGGTGGATATCGAGCCAATTAAAGGGAAATATACATGGTAGAATATAAGGACTTGTCTAAGGTGTATTGCAACTCACCTAGATTTATTCCTTTTGCAGAGCAATTTTATTTTGAGTAATCAATCTATCTCTTCCAAAATACTTCCTTGGGTTTCCTTTGATCATAGGCCCATTGTTATTCAAATTTCAGAATCCCCAGACTACAGATCCATTCCATTTAGGTTTAATCCTCTATGGCTTCAAGATCAAGTTGTAGTAGGTATGATTTTTTAGGAGTGTAGCAAGTGGATTGCAAAATCCCTTGTATATATATGGAAGCAGAAGCTAGAAGTGGTAAAAAATGCTCTTAAATATGGAGTAAGAAAAATTACACCCCCCCTAGAGATCGAAAAAGTAGAACTAAAGTTGTAGTTGGCCTCTTCACATGAGAAAATGGAGGTTGAAACTATAACCAAGGATCTATTAAAGGGAGAAACTTTGGCGTTTCAAAAATACCACAAAACTCTCAAACAAAAAGAGGAAACATGGAGGCTAAAATTGTGTAGTCTATGGTTAAGCTCGGGGGACAGGAACACCTCCTTGTTCCATAAGAAAGGAAGAGGCAGACTTCATCGAAATAGTGTAAAATATATCATTCAAGAATATGGAACAATCCTAAGAATTTCCTTGATATTAAGGAGGTGGCAAGAGCATATTTTGAGGAGCTATACACAAATACTATAGGTGCGGCCCCAAACGCAACTATGCTAGAAAATACCCCTCTCATCATGCTAAAATATAATTTTGATCTAATAAGATAAATTAATGAGGCATAAATCTTCAACGTAGTTTGGGAATTGGCTCCAAACAAATCCCCTGAGCTAGATGGGTTTATAATACATTTTTATAGTGCTTGATGGAATTTAATAAAAATGATCTCAAATGGATGCTGCAATATGTTCAAAATTCTTGCAGAATAGGAGGTAACAAATTCAAGTTTCCTGACTCTCATTCCAAAAGATGCTAACCCCTCTATTTCCTCCAATTTTTGGCCCATTTTTTTATGCAATGCATCTTACAAAATTCTATCCAAGATTATATCAAATATACTGAAAAAAATTCTTCCTAAAATAATTCTAACAAATAAGGGGGGTTTATGCAAAAAAGGTGGATCATGGAAAACATTATAATGATTCGAGAAGACATCCACTCCAATCGAGCAAACAAAGACAAAGGTATGGTTTTTAAAATTGATATGGAAAATGCTTTTGATAGGGTTCAACAATCTTTTCTATTAGATATTCTCCATTAATTTGGTTTCTATCCCTATTTTGTTTGGTGGGTCCTCTCATGTATGTGTAACTCTTGGATAGATCCTCTAGTGAATGGGAGACCATAATCCTTTTTTAGAGGGAGCATTTGTCTGCAACAAGGTTTCCCCTTATCTCCCTTACTTTATATTATTATGGTTGAATCCTTGGGCAAGAAACTAGAAGCAAAGAGGTGATCTAGAAATTTGTTTGGAATTAAATTAGTAAGGGGAATACAAAGTATAAATCAGTCTGAGTTTGAAAATGATACTCTCCTATTGGGGGAGGCATCCTCCATAATGGCCACAAGATTCAAAAGAATTCTAGATATGTTCATAGAAGCCTTTGGTGGAAAAATAAATAATAACAAAAGTCAAATCTATGGTTGGAACATCAAGCAACACCTACTTCAAGTCATATCCAAGATACTTATGTTCCCTCACTAATAATTCTAGGCTTCATTTGTATATCTAGGAATGCCAATATATTTTTCTAATCCAATAGCCCAATCTTGGTAGAGTGTCTTGGGGAAAATCAGATCAAAATTCTAGCAATGGGGATCACAATGGTTAAATCTAGTTGAAAGTATGGTTCTCATTAAATCAATCTTATCAACTTTGCCCATTTCCCAACATTCTGCTATGCTGGCCTCGATCTGAGTAATGCGTCAAGTGGCTTAAGAATTAAGAAAATTTCTTTGGCAAGGGGGTAAAACAAACACAAAATGATTTCATTTGGTAAATTGGAAGCTTGTTAGAGTCATGAAGGAACATGATGGTCTTGGGATGAAAGACCCATCTATTATGAATCTAGACTTGGGTGCAAAAGTCACACGGTGGTTGATATCAGGTAATTTGGACCGGTGGAAGAGACTAATCGACATAAAAATATTTTATTGTGGACCATCTCCAATGTATAGATGGATTGCTGGAAAACAAGAAAGGATCATCAATATGGAAGCTCATTAAGTTGTTACCCCAATCATTAGAAATAAACTAACACATATCCCTGGTAATGGGAAATCAATCCTCGTTTGGCAAGATAACATGATTGGAAATCAACCATTGGAAAGGCATGTAGAAATCTTACCTCTAAAGTCTTAGATGGATGGCCATAATATTAAAACACTATATGACATCTCAACATAGTCTCTTGTATTGGGGTGTTGGTTGGGATGGTCCATTAGTGATCCTCTAGTGCATCTTCTCCCTTTGATCCATATTTTGTTTGACTCTCTCAAAGGATGTGCACCATGGAACATTTCAACCTTTTATCATAGAGGTTGGGGGTTGATGGATTATAGTGTCAAAGGTGGATATCGAGCTCAAATTCAATCTACACCACTTCCTCAACAATCAACTATTTGGAAACATGTGTGGCATTCTGGCAATATACCTAAAGTAAACATATTTTGTTGGATACTGGTTCATGGAAAGATTTTGACTAGTGAAAACCTATTAAGAAGAGGGATATAAGGATCCTTGAGATGTGCTCTCTGACTCTCAAATTCAACAACAATTCAACATATATTTTTGGAATGCAATTTTTCTCATCAAGTCTAGCAAGCAACATACTCTGAAATAAGTCACAAAATGATAATGTCAAATTCTTGGAAAAATATGTTTTCTCAATGGATCAAACACTATATGGGGTCCCTCAAGAACAAGCCAATAATTAAAATATTATGGGTAGCATTGCCTAAGTATCTATATCAGAAAACATGGCTAGCACACAATAGAGTTGTTTTCAAGTAGGAGTTGGACAATCCCATTAGAGTTGCAACAAAGGAAAAATGGTTTTTAGCAAAACATATCAATTCTAAAGGCGGGAAAATTCTTGAGAGCCAAAAATTAGTTGAGGATGAAAATAGATGGCTTCAACAATTCCATTTAACTTTAGTTGCATCCAACATAGTAAATATTAAGCTCACTTCCAGATCAAATTGGAAGCTTCGATTGAATGCCATTGATTTCCATCATTTGAAATTAGCACAACATACTCATTTTCTATTTTTTTATGGAGCACCTAAAGGGAATCCATGGGTGGCAGGTGAGGGGGGGATCCTCATTGATCCCAGGGGAAAAATAGAATTTTCCTATGCCTAGGGATTAGGAACCTCCTCTAATAACTAATTAGAAGTTTATGCATTACTTCAAGGATTGTGTATGGTATTGGATGCATGGATTCATTCTCTAACGATGGTAGGAGACTCAAGTATAATAATTTAGGCAATGAATGAAAAACTCCTTCGACTGACTACAAGCTCACTTCCATTTTTGCACGAGCTCAACAATAGGTCCCTAAATTTAAAAAAATATCCTTCTACCAAGTCTTAAGGGAAAACAACCACCAAACATACTCTCTTGCAAATGAGGCCATTGGTTTAAAAATGGGGGAGTTTAGGGATAATGGTTCATTAGTCCCCCAAATCATAACTTAATCAATCCCATGCACTCAATGGTAAGTACCAACGATTTCATAAGCCACATATCTATTATGTTCCAACCCCATTTCCAAGGCGATCTAATAAACATGATGAGATTCGATCCCCCCTCGTACATGATTAGGCTCTCAATGAATTGAGAATTTGAAGGCTGGGATGTTTTATATCATAAACGAGGTGGGATTATGGAGCGTCATAATGCGAGGTGATGCGAGTTCTATGGGAAGAATCCCCTCTTGGCTAGTCATCACTTGGAACATCTAGTTATGGTTTTTAGGTTGGTTCAATTCCTTAGTGTGGTTAGATATTTTGCAAAACTGTTTGTAATGAGTGTTTATGGTTCTATGGACTTGCAAATTTTGAGTGTTGGGGGTTCTAGTTTTCTAGGATTGATATGTTTGAGTTGTATAGAATAGTAATTTTCAATTTGTGGGGTTATCTCTTTGGTTATGTGGATTCTTTGTTCATAATCACAAAGTACACATTTCCCATGAATTTATATCTCTCTGGTCTTGGTATCGTGGTCTTCACATTTTCCTTCTGAGTTATTTTTTGGCTTCTTAAAAGAAGTCTTGGGTTCAATACTATAGGTCTGTTGGCCTATCAATTCCTAGATTCCCATTGCGGATTGACTCTCTGTTCTCGAATTAACACTCACGGATTAGAGAGATTTGCAAGAAATTCATAGGATTCTTCGATCTCATAAAGAAATGATTCAAAGCAACAACAGTTCCATATTCTCTATTACTCCTAAAGTTCATGATAGTGAACAACAATGTATATCTCAAATTGCTTCTATTATGAGTACTTTGGTTCAATTAAAACATGAACTTGCCATCCTTAAAGCATAATGCAACATCATAAGGAACATGGTGGTAAATATACACAAAGATACTTAGTCTGGGGCATCCAATCAACAAGTGTTTATAAATTCAGATCACAAAACCATCATATTTTCTGTTAAGTTAATGCTTTTAAAGTTATTAGCACAATAGGCATCTTCTATAGAATCTATAGTAGCAACAAGTACTGGAAAATTTTGGTAGCTCACATATGTAAATTTTGTATTTTATCCCAGACCTATGTATCATGTTTGAAATTGGAGGGCACTCAATATGTTGTAATAGTGTTTTTAAGTTTTGCTACATCATGAAACAGTTTTAGGTTAGATTTGATTAATTTTTAAAATCAATTTGTTTGATTAAATATTCTATTAAATCATAACAAGTTTTAAATTTCTATTAAATATTAAAAGATATAACAAAATACCTTCAACTAAAGTGACCTAAAGGACACTAGTTGTTAATATTGATCTTACAAATAGTTATAACATATTTCATTTTAAATCATGAAAATAATTCTAATAAAATTTGATTAATTTTTAAAATCTATTTGTTTTATTAAATCTACTATTAAATCATGCAATATATATATTATTTTAAATATAAAAAGAGATAAAAATACTTTCAACTAAAGTAACCTTGATGATCATAGTTGTAGCACACTGCATATTAAATCATGAAAACAATTTTAAATCATATTTGATTAATTTTTAAAAATCAATTTATTTGTTTAAATTTTCTACCAGCCTAGATCCATTTTAACCATAGATCARGAAAGGTTTACACCTCTAGAAATTTGATCCCTCCTGACTCTTGATAGATACGAGGTTAAAGTTGTTGGCAAWTTGGTTGTCATTGATGTCAACCTTGATAAATAGGTGAAGTATCATTGATTGATTGGTTTGAGAAGCATTGTCAATATTAGACATATTGTTATGAAGGTGACTTGAATGTTAAGCATTGTCAATATTGGACATATTGTTATGAAGGTGACTTGAATGCCAAACATTGTCAATATTGGACATAATGTTACGAATGTGACTTGAATATCAAGCATTGCCAATATTAGACATAATGTTATAAAGGTGACTTGAATATCAATAGAAAGATAATATGGACTAATATATTGTATGAGCTTGATACACTCATCCTATATTTTATAAGGTTGAGATTGTGTCATTAACATCCATGCACAAAAGAAGAAATTGTGAAGAAACTATCCAGATAAAAAGGGTAAATGGATAATCCAATATGGATCCATTCAAATCACAAATAAAGAAGTTAATAAGACATGGTTCATTAAAAGTGATTCATAAATTCTCAATTGAAGAAGAGTCCAGAGATGAGACATAATGTCAATGGTGGATGTTTGGTGAGGAAGCATTAACACCATTGAGTCACAAGTCGAGTTGATTAAAAAAACAATAAGGTCGACTATTTGGAAGTCGATAGACTATATGGAAGTCGATCGACTGCAAGATGAGTCGAAGACAAGTCAACCGACTACAAGCCTGCAGATTGACGGAAGTTGGAGAAGACAAGTCGATTGATTTCAAGACGAGTTGATCAATTGAAGGTCGAAGTCGAAGGAAAATTGAGTCGGGAAATACAAGTTGGCCAAAGCAAGTCAAGACGACCAAAGTTGAATTTCTCAAGTCAGTTTTCTTCCTAGATGAGTCGGTCCAAGAAAGAAGTAACCTAAAGGTCGAAGTCGAAGAAAACTTAAATAAGGTTCGGGTCAAGGCTAAATCAAGATGGGTCGACTAGAATTGAAATACCCAAGTCAAAATTTCTCCTAGTTGAGTTGACCAAAAAGATGTGTGTTGGTCGAAGGAGGAAGAAAATACGAAAAAGGGTGAGACCGAGTCAAATATTTAGTGACTAACAGTTGAGAGGGAACTGATTTTAATATAACCATAAATCAAAATGTTTACAAGTTCAGTTTAAATAATCACCAACAAAGGAGATATGTGGAGGTCGATTTATACATTCATGAAAAATTAATATGTACTGAAGTTGATCTGGCATCCGACGAGGAAAGGAAAATATGGGCAAGTTGCCTTCAAAGAATCGCTTGTATCGACAACCTCGTATACATTCTGGAGAAATTTCTTGCGAGTTGTCTAATTGGGCATCTTCTGCAAAAAACCCATGTCGTATAATTTTAAAATTCGTTTCCATCACTCCAAAAGATTCATATGAAAATTGATTTCTAAATTGTTGTACGAAAATCAATTAATAAAAGTTAGTATTTGTGTTAATTAAATGAAGGGGTGCAATGTTTCATTCCAAAAGGACACATTGTTTCAATGTGGAACCCTTTGGAGGACTATATAAGTAAATGAATATGAAGAGAAGAATGTGTCTTGGTGTATATATATATATATAATGGATTGAATGAAAGTTCATTCTATCAGGTTGGTGTTTGTTTACAAGTTGAGTCTTGTCAAGAGGATTTGATTCCTCACATCCCAGTTGGATCTTAGATCAACAAGTTGGGTCTTGTTATGACGGTTGTATTCCTCATTTCTAAGTTGGATATGAGAACTACAAGTTGGGTCTTGTATCAGAGAGTTGGATCTCTCTTATTCAGTTAAAGTTGAAGATATTAAAGGATTGATTTTATTTGTATTCATTCAAGTTAAATAAATAAAAGAATGATATTTTATCTACTTCATACAGTTTGTTTTATACATGTTTATGAATAATTAATTGAACTACATATCTTATTCAGTTAATTTATTTAATCTATGAAAGTGTGAAAAGTAGCCAAAAGTTCCAGACATTGATTCAGCCCCCCCTCTCAGTGTCAATGTGTGTTTCAACAATTAGTATTAGAGCGGGTTCCTTCACTACAATTCAATCGCTCGATTGTTCTGAAGAGAACAATTGGTATCAGAGCAAGTTCTCTTTAAGGAAAAACAATCTAATCACTGGAAGGAAGTGTTGATATTATGGTAGCCGTGGGAGGTATTAAACCTCCATGTGTAACCCTGACAAGACTAGAATATTTCGGGAAGCAAGAAGAAAACCTAAAGCATTGGACATAACCCTAGAGGACAAGTCGGCTAAAGAAAATAATTAATATTGAGTTTTTATCCTCCAGAAAGAGAAGTCGGCCCAGACAGCTAAGAAAGAGCAGTATAAATACAGGATGCCAAAGCTCATTTGGACACACATAACTTGCAACTGTAGAAATTTAGTAAGTGCAAAAATTTGGAGAGTAGCTACAACTACAACTACTGCAAATTATATTTTCGGTTTAAGGCTTGGAATTTATCTTGGTTATGGTTTGGAATTTCTTCTTGGCACACTAGCTCTGGAGAGTGGTACGCTACCTTGGTTAAGTATTGGGTCTAAGGTTTGCTTCTAGAATTATTCTCTCTGTCAAGGTTAAGGTGCTCAGGGGTGGCTTCGGCCTATGGTTCGTTGAAAATATTGCTATATTGTCTATGGTGAAATGAGCACACGTATTTTTCTAACAGGTTATGGGCCCACACTATCTTCGGACAATCTAACCACTGGAGGATAGATTGGGAGGATTTGCTCAGTTACAGTTGTATTCAAAGTTTTGTTGCAACAACGAAACCCTAACCCTCTTGTTAAGGCACCTTAAGTGAAGAGCTTGACCTAATTCCTGGATAGCCTAGTGCATCTCCTGATACTCTCAACAAGTCAAGATGTCAAGTTTGAGTTTTTGGTCAAAGTCAAAGGTTGACCAAGTCAAAGAAGTCATGACTTACTCAATGAAGTCAGAAAACAAGTTAGAAGGGCCTTCTAACTTCAGAGCATGGAAGACAAGGATTGACCTCATCGTTGCGAAGAATAAAGTGTTGGATATTGTGAAAGGAAATATCGTGGAACCATAGTTTGAAGAAGGAAAAGAGAAGGAAGCTTAGAACGCTGCAGTTATGGAGAAGTTTAAGGACAATGACATCAATGCTATGAGTATCATAGTGTATTTTGTAAAATATCACTTGATACCCTACATCTCTCATATTGGTTCATCTAAGAAGATGTACGATGCCCTAACTAATATAGTCTTAGTCAGAAACACTGGACAAGTAATGAGTCTGAAGAATGAGCTCTGTGACATGAAAATGAATGATGATGACATCATAACATCATACTTTGTAAGTATATCTCATTTAAGAGATCAAATACAAGCTATTGAAGAAATCATTTCAGAAAAGGAACTGGTAAATATAGTACTCAATGGACTTCCCTGCTGAATTTTGAACGATTTCTCAAGCACATGTAGTTTCTTTTCAATTTAGCATGAACTTGAACCATAAACAATGTAACAACACAATAGATGCAGTAAACCAAGATCACAAGAAGAATAACCATGCACAAGACACAATAAGTTATCCTGGGAAAACCCTTATCAACTAAGGGAAAAACCTAACAACCCTTTACCAGATTGCCAAGAGAAGAACCTTCACACCATAAACCCTAGCACACACAAGAGGGTGCTCTATGACCAAGAAATCTAGCGCATAAGAAGAAGTGCGCACTAAATTTCAGATCTCGACAATGTGTTGTGACTGAATGAGATATAATCCACAATGGGGATGCATATCTCTTATAAATACATGACCTAACTCATCAAATAGATGTGTCTATTGGCACAATAGGGCCCACTTGTAGAACTCAATAATATAATTAATCTTTTACACAATATTAATTATCTTTACACAATAGGGCCGACTTGCACCCTTCACAATACAAATTATGGTTTCACAATAATCTTGCTGTTAGACAATATATAAAGGGATCTCCCACACATCCTCTAGTGCTTTGCCACTAGGGACAAGTCCACATGTTCTCAACCACAAGGGACATCACCCTCAACAGATCAACTCAACTAAATCCATAGGATTATGAACTGGAGATCCATCTCAAGTCAACTCAACTAAGTCCATAGGAGTACGAAAAAATACCATCTCAAGTCATCTCAACTCAGTCCAGAGGATCATGACAAGAGACCAACACAAGTCATCTCAACTCAGTCCATAGGAGTTTCACTCACCTATCACATAGTCGTTCTCACAGATCATCTCAACTCAGTCCAGAGGAGTATGATTTGGAGGATGTCTCATGAAGATGCAATCATCAACACTCCCTCTCAGTTAGGGAGGCATTCTCCACCAGGCCAAGTCTCTCACGGAAGTACTCAAACTTCGTCCTGGAAAGTGGTTTGGTGAATACATCTGCAACTTGATAATGTGTAGAAAGGTATTGCACATGTATTTATTTCCTCTGCACCACATCTATGATGTAATGGTATTTGATCTCAATGTGTTTCGATTATTCGTGAAACACATGATCCTCGAAGATCTCATGTCCAAATAAGTATGCAAGGAGCTTGCAAAGCCACACTGCTTCACGGATAATGGTGGAATCCATCTCATGTCCAAATAAGTATGCAAGGAGCTTGCAAAGCCACACTGCTTCACGGACTTCCACACATAATGTAATGTACTCTGCTTCTGTGGTACTCAAAGCCACAAAATTCTGTTTCCTACTGCACCAAAAAACCATGGCAGATCCCAAAGTAAAACAACAATCAAAGGTACTCTTCAGGTCCACTACGCTCCCTGCTCAATTGGCATTGACATATACCTAAAATCTCATGTCTACACCATAGGCATATCTCAGTCCATAACCAACTGTGCCTCATAAATATCTCAACACATGCTTCACTACTATCCAATGTGTCTGTCTCGGCTGACTCATAAACTGACTGAGTACACTCACTGCATAGCATATATCAAGTCTGGTGTTAACCAGATACATCAATGATCCTATCAACTATTTGTAAAGATGTGGATCAATCTCGCATGAATCGGAAGAAGTCTCGCTCAGTTTCTTCATATTCATCACCATCGATGTAGGTATGGTCTTTCAGTTTGTCATCCTGAATTTCTTCAATATCTCCACTGTGTATTTTCCCTAACTCAGAAGAATCTCACTAGTCCTCTACCACACTTCTAGTCCCAATAAGTAGTGCATCATACCAAGGTCCTTCATCTCGAATTCAGAAGCTAATGCACACTTGCATCAACAATAAGGCTTTCTGAACCGGTGAGGAATAAGTCATCAACATATAGGACCAAAATCAATCACTCCTCACCAACAATGTTGTAGTATAGGTTGGGATCAACAACACTCTTACTGAAACCCAAACTCATCAAGTATCCATCAATCTTCTCATACCATGCACGAAGTGCCTGCTTTAGTCCATACATGGATTTCTTCAACCTACACACATGAGACTCCTTCTCATGTATCATGAATCCATCCGGTTGCTTGATGTAAACTTCTTCCTCAATTTCTCCATTGAGAAAGGCTGTATTCACATCCATATGATGTAGTCTCCAACCCATGGATGCATTAAGGGAAATAATCATGCGGATGGAAGTGTATAGGGAAACATGAGCAAATGTCTCCTCATAATATATTCCCTCCACCTAAGAGAATCCTCTAGCCACAAATATCACTTTGTACTTCTCGTCACTTCCATTAGCTGCATGTTTGATCTTATAGATCCACTTGGAAGTCACTATAGACTTCCCTTTCAGTCTCAAAAAAATATCCCACACATCATTCTTCATGATGGACTGATACTCTTTGGTCATTGCATCTTTCCAAACCCATTGACCTGCTGCTTCTCGATGACAAGAAGGCTCAATATTAATGATGTGGCTCATAACTGAAACATAGCTTGAAAATCTATGTGGTCTCTTGCTCTCTCAGAATGTAGCATGAGGAGTTGAAAGCCCCTCTGCCTCCTGCAGAGTATGTTGAGCCCATGCAGGTCTCTTCTAGCTTACTGCAATGTCTCTGGGAACATCAATTGGAGCTACGAGATCAACTGGATCAATAACTGTCTCCCTCTGGACTGTTGAAGGGGGAGAAGGTATTGTCTCTTCCTTCTTCTCGCTGTCAATCTCCATATGATATTATCTAGATCTTTGAAAGGCCATCTCTTCCTCAAAGGTGACATCTCTGCTAACTTTGATTTGTCTTTGACCAGGGATGTAGATCTGGTATGCCTTTGAATATTCACTGTACCCCACAAATGTACCCTTTTTACTTGAAGGGTCTAGCTTGGTACTCTTTTCTTTAGGTACATGAATGTATATTGGACACCCAAATACCTTAAAGTGTCCAACCTCAGGTTTCACTCGGGTGAAAGCTTCTTTGGGAGTCATGTTCTTTAGAATCTTATGAGGACACCTGTTTTGAACATACACAACTGTCATGGATGCCTCTGCCCACAAAATCATAGGTAGATTTTGATCATGTATCATTGCTTTGGTTGCCTCAACAATGGATCTGTTCTTCCTCTCTAAAACTGCATTCTACTGAGGGTTAAAAGGAATGGTGTAATCCCTCTTGATCCCTGTCTCAATACAAAAATATGGCCTCTCGTACTAGGATAATAACCAAGATGGCCTCTCATAGGGATAACAACCAAAATGGCCTCCTCTACTAGGATAATAACCAACCAAGAAAAACTTGGACTCCCGTACTAGTGATAATGGTCCAAGTCATGAGGGCTCCCATGCCAAGGATAATACCCTTCATTATAAAATGAAAGCTACTTATAGAGTAACGATGAAATCAAAAAAGGAATGTAATACAAAACTTACCTTAGTCTAGTTTACTCATGAGTGCAGTCTGCCCATAGATGATCAAACTGATGTAAATCTGCTCTTCCAATGATACTTTGAATGAATGGTTCCCAATGGATTGGAAGGGCATTAAGAGTAATCATGACAAGCTCTCTGTCTGTTATGGTTTCTCCAATGGCACCTAACTGATCTCTGATCTCTGAAATCTTCATGAAGATGGTAGTAATGGTGTCATCTTTCGTCATCTTGAGATTTTGAAGTTGATTTTTCAATGTAAGAGCTCCATTAGTGTTGTTTCTCTCAAACATATTTTTCAACACATCATACATTAGATTAGCCGTCTTCAAGGTAGAAATGCGAGGTAGTAGATGATCTCTTACTAAGTAGATGATTATCTTCCTAGTTTTGACATCATCTGTCTTCCATTCAGCCTTCTCTTCATCGGTAGTTGTTGCTGGTAGAGTTCCTTCTATCAATCTCAATAGGTCACTCTCTTCTAGAGTGATGCGTAATCTTGACTTCCCGGAGCTGAATTTGCTTGATCCATCAAGCCTATCTTCCACCAAAGTTCTGTTCCTCATGGCTTGCAGATTCTTCACAAACCCTAACGGCTAGGATAGAAACCCTAGGTTTCGTTGAACTTATGACTGCCAATAAGAAGCCTTAGAGAGTCAAAAGAACACCAGTGAGCTGCAACATTGCTCAACTACCTGCAGAAACCCTAGAGGCCAAAATCTGCAGAAACCCTAGAAACCCTAGGGCCAAAAATACAAACTTCTTCAATTTTCAATATGAGAGTTGTAGGTGATGTGCTAGACTAGACCGTACCTATCTGTGCAAAAAATAGGCCCAACGTTCCAAGGGAAAGTTATAAAACTAGCTTGACAAGGAAAAGGGTAAGGGTCATTTTTGTAGTTGCAACAAGAAGGTGATGACTAGCTTAGAGAAGTGTTAGAGTGGCTTGTGCAATGGCTCTTCAGGAACACTGCTATGATACCATGTTGAATTTTTAATGATTGCTCAAGCACATGTAGTTTCTTTTCAATTTAGCATGAACTTGAACCATAAACAATGCAACAACACAATAATTGCAATAAACCAAGATCACAAGAAGAATAACCATGCACAAGACACAAGAAGTTATTATGGGAAAACCCTTCTTAACCAAGGGAAAATCCCAACAACCCTTTACTATATTTCCAAGAGAAGAACCTTCACACCATAAACCCTAGCGCACACAAGAGGGTGCTCTATGACCAAGAAATCTAGTGCATAAGAAGAAGTGCGTACTAAATTTCAGATCTCCACAATGTGTTGTGAGTGAATGAGATATAATCCACAATGGGGATGTATCTCTCTTATAAATACATGACCTAACTCATCAAATAGACGTGTCTATTGGCACAATAGGTCCGACTTGTACAACTCAATAATATAATTAATATTTTACACAATATTAATTATCTTTACACAGTAGGGCTGACTTGTACCCTCCACAATACAAATTAGGGTTTCACAATAGTCTTACTCTTAGACAATATAGCAAGGGATCTCCCACACATCCTATGGTGCTATGCCACTAAGGAAAAGTCCACATGTGCTCAACCGCAAGGGATGTCACCCTCAACAGATCAACTCAACTAAATCCATAGGAGTACGAACTGGAGAGCCATCTCAAGTCAACTCAACTAAGTCCATAGGAGTACGACAAGAGACCATATGAAGTCATCTCAAATCAGTCCATAGGATCACGACAAGAGACCAACACAATTCATCTCAACTCAGTCCAGAGGAGTACGACTCACCTATCACATAGGCTTTCTCACAGATGATCTCAATTCAGTCCAGAGGAGTACAATCTGGAGGATGTCTCATGAAGCTACAAACATCAACATTCTTAGGACATGGGATTCATTTTCCGCAAGAATTAACACAAGAAAGGATTATCCCACATTTGAAGAACTTTGGACTTGTTGTGCACAAGAAGAATCAATGATTAACGCAAAAGGGAAATCCCAAAATAAATACGAAGATCAAGCCTTCACATCAAAGTTCAAGAATTTCAAGAATAAGAAGAAGTTTGGCTTGAGGAAGAAACCAAATTAAGAAAAGGATATGTCAAATATACAATGCTTCAATTGTCTAAAATATGGTCACTACAGGAACCACTGTCTTGAGTTAAAGAAAATGAAGGAAACAAACGAAGCATCAGTTGCCGAACAAAGGGAACGCTCAAAGAAGGCCAAGCAGGATAAAACAAAGTTCTTCTTCTAAGTCAAAGTAACAATATACTTCAATGTTATTGTACATACCACACTGTACATATCATGTATATCTATTTCTTAGAGGATAATATGTTCAAGGGAAACAATACCTATGGAAGAATAAAAATATAAGGATTGCTATCATGAAGACCACAAGTCAAGCAATACACATGAAAAGATGAAGTACGTTGACAATATTTGGTAACAATTCTTGTGCAAGCTATTATATAAGTAACAAATGCCAAATAACCCGAAATTAGAATCAAACCTGAAGAGACCCAGAAGAAGTCAAAACATAAATAAGTCAACAATCAAGAGGAAATTAGAAAAATACTTTTGACGCTTTGCAAAAGGCAATAAGGATGCAAACAAAATCATGGACTCTCTTAGACAGAGGGCACTCATTACATAATTCCAAAAGAAGAGCATGCATTCATGTATGAAGCAAGGATTAGGAGGGATCTAATCCTAAATGATATGATCCATTGAGGATTATGAAGTATCTGTCCTTGTTCCCATTTAAAGTAGCAACCATGATAAGCAACACGTGTTCAGAAGAAGTCTTCTTCGAAAATAAGTCTTAAAGTATCCTTTGTTGTCCATCTACATCCATGATCCTATGATGAAAGGAAGAAGTTGGAATCTTCAGGGCATGGAATCTATAGAAGACTTCATAGACCCTAGAGCTAAAGAGAAACATGAGGAAGAACATGAATATTCCAAGAAAGAAAGAAAAGCCAGAACAACCAATTACTATACCGAGAATCACAAGACTACCAGCTTGGTTTGAACCCACTAGAAGAAATCAAGCAGAAGAAATGGAAGTTGTAATGAAGAACAATATATGTCATAAATTGTGAAAAAGAGTTATGAATGGAAGCATTGCGAGATTCAGAACTAGAGGTTCTTCTAGAAGGAGGAGAAGACTATGATAACAACTTGTTCCCGTAAACTAGATATACCTTTATCAGAGCTATTATATCTCTTGCAGTATCCATGGATTGAAGTTCACATCAGTTGGTTGTAAAATATTGTTCTTCCCAATAGAGAATTTGAGGAAGAATCTTATGTAGAGTAATCTCAAGGTTTTGATGTATACCAGAAAGAGACCCATGTATGAAAATGGAAGAAGACCTTGTATGGATTCAAGCAACTTGATGCAAAGTATCTCATATATAGCAGAAGTGTGATGAAAACCTTCTATGACATAGATAGTGTATTAGACTGGTTACTCATAAGTCCAGGATGGTGGATTGATAATCCATGGAAAACTCTCATGATGACAAAAGAAGTGCTACTTGGATATGTTTCAGTTTGATTCTTTCCATGATGTCATGAGCTAGCAATAAACATAAGTATTGAATTCGACCATAATATATTGTAGTGATCAGAGCTATGTGAAGCCTTTAGAGAAAACCAATGTTCCATGACAAGACCGATGTACATTAAGATCAAGCATTATATTCTTCGTGATAAAATCCAGAAGAAATATCTCCACCGACGAGCAAATAACATATATTTTGATAAAGCCTCTGTTCAAGATGAAAAATCTGTGTACTTAAGATGTAAGCTGGGGCTCGTGGTGATGACTTCCTTATTGGAAAATGAAGTTATTACACCTAGGTTGGGGGGGAGCACTGATATGTTATTGATTGATGAACAATCATTTTCCAGTTCAGAAAATGGTCCAGGATGGGAAGTTCCTTTCCAATTCGGAAAGTGGTTTGAGATTTCTGACGGACATCAATTTTCCAGTTCAAAAAATGGTCCATATTGGACAATCATTTTCGTAATGAAAATGGTTCGATAGATTGTTGATGTACCATAGAAAACAATTCCCCTTGTGGCCAGTGTGGGGGAATGGTCTAGGACAATCATTCTTCTTGGAATTCACTCTGAGTAGTGGTCAAGAAGAATGGTTTGCTTCGCCAAAAAATCATTCTTTCGAAGTTCACAATTGTGAGCAGTTTCGAAGCATGGTTCATTTTGGAGGTTGGTGTAGGACAGTCATTTCCTTAGGAAATGGTTCGGATAGTCATTCCCCAAGGCAGATTCATTCTCTTGAGGTTGCACTATGATTAGTGCTGGAGGAATGGCCCAATTAGGTGAATGGTCTAGTTTCATCAATTAGGGAAAGGAATTTCCCAGGGTAGACTCATTCTCTCCAGGTTGCACTATGATTAGTGCCGGAGGAATGGCCCAGTTAGGTGAATGGTCCAAGCTCAGAAATCAGGGATAATTATTCTTCTATGCTTAAGAAGAATAGTACAGATAACCCATGGATGATGTTTTACTTTCTGAGGGTAGATTCTCTTCCAGATATCACAGATGTGAGTGGAAGAATGGCCCGGATGACTCAGTTTATATCATGATATTGTTTTATGTAGGTTGATATAAGATGATATGATTATTGTGGAGACTATATGTCTTTGGACAATAGCTGTATGCTATTGTGGTGGATGTGTTCCACTAGTTGTGACTATGTGTAGCCATGTGATACTTGGTGTGGTTGTGTACCATTGGATAATAGTTGTATACGACTATGAATAGACACAGTTGTGTTCTATTGGATGACATTGTTCTGATTTCTATGGAGACTATCACTAGTGTTGGAGATGATTTCCAGCTAGATGGATAGTCAATGTGCTGGTGGACAAACATTCTCCAGATGGAGAATGGTCCAGGCATGACTGATTATTGGTGGACAAACATTCCTCCTATGGAAAATGGTATAGGACAATCATTCTTCTAGGACATTTGTCCAGATTAGAAGAATAGTCCTTGTAGCCCATGACAAGGCTTCCAACAACTTATTGGAACAATTATTCTTCTAGGACATATGTCCGAATGAGAAGAATAATTCTTATATCACTCTGTGGACTGAGTGAATTATTCAACATCATGCCTGATTACTTAGATGGAGTATGGCTTTGAGAGATGATGCAGTTGATGCTATCAGATGATACTGATAGTGATGATGATGCTCGTGATTTGATCATGAGATAGCCTGTGTGTCTATGATGATGCTACTGGTTGAATGTGCTCAAGACCATTACCTTTAATACCTCCCTAGCTATGAGGGAGTGTTGATATTAGGGTAGCTGCGGGAGGTGTTAAACCTCCACGTGTAACCTTGACAAGACTAGAATATTCCGAGAAGCAAGAAGAAACCCTAAAGCATTGAACATAACCCTAGAAGACATGTCAACTAAAGAAAATAATTAATATTGAGTTTTTAGCCTCCAGAAAGAGAAGTCGACCTAGACATCTAAGAAAGAGCAGTATAAATATAGGATGTCAGAGCTCATTTGGACACACACAACTCGCAAATACAAAAATTTAGTAAGTGCAAAAGTTTGGAGAGTAGTTGCAGCTGCAACTACTGCAACTTGTATTTTCGATTTTAGGTTTGGACTTTCTCTTAGTTATGGTTTGGATTTTCTGCTTGGTACGCTAGCTCTGGAGAGTGGTACACTACCTTGGTTAGCTATTAGGTCTAGGGTTTTCTTCTGGAATTATTCTCTCTGCCAAGGTTAAGGTGCTTGGGGGTGGCTTCGACCTATGGTTGGGTGACAAAATTGCTATATTGTCTATGGTGAAACGAGCACACCTATTTTTCTAATAGGAAGATCCTACTAAACACACAAAATGATGGACAAATGACTCTCTCCACAAATGAAGCTCCTTTATTTGATGGAACAAAATACTCTTCATGGAGGGAAAGAATGAAAATATATCTGAAGTCAAGATGATCAGGAGTTTGGGACTCGATAGTAAGTAAGCCTTAGTACTTAACTACCTTGACAAAGAAATCCAAAACTACAAAAGAAGTAAAGAGAAACAATTTGATGGCATTAAAATCAATCCATAATGGATTGTCATACTGAATCAAAGAAAAGATGGGACACTGCAGCGCTGCTAAAGTATTGTGGCTCCAACTAGAGATTTCTTATCAAAGTAAAGTACAAAACACATAAAAACAAGACAATACCATCAAGGAATTGATGCAATCCCCAGTTATCAATAAAGAAGAAAACTCAAACAAGGAATTGATGCAATCCCCAATCATCAATAAAGAAGACAACTCAAACAAGTAATTGATGCAATCCCCAGTCATCAAAGAAGAAGAAAACTCAAACAAGGAATTGATGCAATCCCTAGTAATCAATGAACAAGACAACTCCATCAAGGAATTGATGCATACCTCAGTAATCACTGGAGAAAAAATACTAAATCTTAAGACTGATGTTATAGCTGCATTAGAAGAGATTCGTATGGAACCAGGAAATGGTATATATATTGAAGTTCCCATGGAGGCTCTTGACAATATCAAATACACAATTATGTGCACTCTAGAAGAGTTGGAGAAACTTCAAAAGAAAGATATGTTGCTACTACAATAGTTAGATCAATCTAACAACCATGAAGAACAAGAACACATAATTCAGCTAGAAGACAAAGAAGAAGAGATCAATAGAAAGACTAAAGTTGTTGATCTAACAAAAGAAATGAATGAGTTGAAGGCATATGACAAGCTCAATAAATGCACAGAAGAATTAGAAGAAACAAAATAAATGGTCAACAGTCTAAAGACTCAACTTGAAGAAGCTAAGGAAAGTGAAAAACGTTGAAGAGCCAGTTGACTAAAATGGAAGAATTGTGCCACACGCTGGAACTGGAAGAATTGTGCCACACGGTGGAATTGGAAGTCATCAACCTCAAAAGGATTCAGCTAGAAAACAAGGAAGAAATCAAAAGATTGAAGATTGAAGTTGTTGATCTAGCAAAAGAAATAGAAGAGTTGAAGACATATGACAAAACCAATAAATTCATAAATGTCTTGGATGAGACATAAGAAACAATCATCAGTCTAAAGACTGAACTTGACGAATTTAAGGAAATAGAAGAAGACTTGAAGATCCAGTTGACTAAAAAGGAAGAAACACATCACATGTTGTTATTGGAAGTTATCAACCTCAAAAAGAAGAATGAAAAGACAAAAGCAACTATCAAATTCCAGAATAGCTCAACCATCCTAGATAATATCTGGAACAATCAAAGACCAATCAATGAAAAAATTGGTCTTGGGTACAATAAGAAAGACGAAGGCGGCAAGTGGAACACCATTCAAAAACATGAGAAAGGATTATCCTCCTCAAAAGGAAGAAATGCAATCACAAACGAAATAAAAACCATAAACTTAGTTAAAGGAGGAAGCTATAAAAGTAAAAAACAAGAATCATATCAAAAGGAAAACTTCTCATATCACAATATACTTGAGTATGGAAACAACTTCAATGGTTATTGCTTTTCTTGTAAAAAATTTGGTCACAAAGCATTGGAATGCAAGAGTCCTGAAAAGAAAAATTCAGGAAGGTCCAATAACTTAATGAGATGTTGGAGATGCAATTATGTTGGGCACACAACAAAGTTTTTTCATACCATGAGATGCTACAATTGTGATAAGTTTGGGAACAAATCCCAAGACTACAGGAAATCAAGAAGACAACCCATGAAAAATAATCCATACAAGTGAGGAAGGAAATCTAATGAACTCTGGAAGAAACGAAGAGAGGATAAATCTCAAAGGACAAATGTAGAAAATAAAAGTTCATAAAATAGAGTGCCTTATGGAAATATATGGAGAAGAAAATCTGAAGCAGAAAGCAAGAAAGATGATGAATATATTGCACCTAAAAATGAAGAAATTGATAATAATAAACTGATGGATGAAACTCCTAATAAGGAATGTGAAATTCAGAGCTTTGAATATGAAGAGGAACAAGCTCAAGGAAGAAGAATTTCTAAAGAATAAGATGAAGAAGATTATGGTGCATAAAACAATGGTGATGATAATGAACTCTCAAAAGCAAATAAGTCTGTAGAATAGCGTGATGAAAAAAACAAGTAATATCTAAAGAAGAAAGCAACAAAAGGAGTTCAAAATATATAAAGACAGAGTATGAACATAGCAAAGTTATTAATGATATGAAAGAACATTAAATATCTCTTGGAATCAAAGAGCTAAAGAATATCAAGAAGAAGAAGAAATAGATCAAGAAGATCAATAAGATTCACACCCTTGTCCGTTATGACAAAGGAGAAAAAAGTAAAACCCTATTTGAACACAAAAACCCCAAGATATTGAGATAGCAACTGACACATTCACAGGGGGAGAAAAGCAGTAAACATTTTCTTTCCTTTGTCATTGATGTCAAAAGAGGAGAAATAAACAATAAAAAGAAAGTCCAAAATAAATGGGACAAAGACATGGGGAGCATCACCTCAGGGGGAGCATCATCTCAGGGGGAGAAGAAAAATATTCTCTTTGTCATTGTTGTCAAAGGGGGAGATATAAAGAGTAAAACAAAGTCCGCTCAAAGGACTCAAAATACATAATACATTTCACGAGGGAAGTAAGATTGTTTTACTAAGGTTTGCATCAATAACAAAGGGGAAGATTGTTGGAAATTTGGTTGTCATTGATGCCAACCTTGATAAATAGGTGAAGTATCATTGATTTATTGGTTTGAGAAGAAGTTTCAATATTGGACATAATGTTATGAAGGTGGCTTGAATGTCAAGCATTGTCAATATTGGACATAATCTTATGAAGGTGAATTGAATATCAGTAGAAATATAATATTGACTAATATATTGTATGAGCTTGATACACTCATCCTATATTGTATAAGGTTGATATTGTGTCATTAACATCCATGCACAAAATAAGAAACTGTCCAGATAAAAAGGCAAAATGGATAATCCAATATGGATCCATACAAATCACAAATAAAGAAGTTAATAAGACATGGTTTATTAAAAGTGATTAAGAAACTTTCAATTGAAGAAGAGTCCAGAGATGGGACATATTGTTAATGATGGATGTTTGGTGAGGAAGCATTGACACCATCGAGTCACAAGTCAAGTCGATTCAAACAACAATAAGGTTGACTATCCAGAAGTCGATCGACTGTAAGACGAGTCAAAGACAAGTCAATCGACTGCAAGCCTTCAGATTGACGGAATTTGGAGAAAACAAGTCGATCGATTTCAATATGAGTCGAAGACAAGTTGGCCAATTGAAGGTTGAAGTCGAAGGAAAATTGAGTCGAGAAATACAAGTAATCCAAATAAAGCCGAGACGACCAAAGTTGAATTTCTCAAGTCGGTTTTCTTCCAAGTTGAGTCAATCCAAGAAAGAGGTAACCTAAAGGTCAAAGTCGAAGCAAACTTAAATACAATTTGGGTCGAGGCTAGCAAGATGGGTCGACTAGAATTGAAATACTCAAGTCAAAATTTCTTCTAGTTGAGTCAACCAAAAAGAT
Source organism: Picea engelmannii (assembly GCA_009831015.1). NCBI lineage: Eukaryota > Viridiplantae > Streptophyta > Pinopsida > Pinales > Pinaceae > Picea > Picea engelmannii. The sequence goes on along the minus strand of ML791080.1, from coordinate 155,905 downwards.
GTGTGTCGGTCGAATGAGGAAGCAAATACAAAAATGGGTGTGACCAAGTCAAATATTTAGTGACTAGCAGTTGAGAGGGAACATATTTTAATATAACCATAAAGTAAAATGTTTACAAGTTCAGTTTAAATAATCACCAACAAAGGAGATATGTGGAGGTCGATTTATACATTCATGAAAAAGTAATATGTACTGAAGTCAATCTGGCATCCGATGACGAAAGGAAAATATGGGCAAGTTGCCTTCAAATAACCACATGTATCGACAACCTCACACAAGTTATGGAGAAATTTCTCATGAATCAACTACTTGAGAATCGTTTGCAAAAAACCCATGTCGTAGAATTTTAAAGTTTGTTTCCATCACTCTAGAAGCTTCATATGAAAATCACTATCTAAATTGGTGTATGAAAATCAATTAATAAAAGTTACCATTTGTGTTAATTAAATGAAGGGGTGCAATGTTT
>ML791080.1:143717-155325 GCA_009831015.1 Picea engelmannii | reverse complement strand
TATATATATATATATATATATATATATATATATATAATGGATTGAATGAAAGTTCATTCTATCAGGTTGGTGTCTGTTTACAAGCTGAGTCTTGTCATGAGGATTGGATTCCTCACATCTCAGTTGGATCTGAGATCAACAAGATGGGTCTTGTTATGAGAGTTGGATTCCTCATTTCTCAGTTGTGTATGAGAACTACAAGCTGGGTCTTGTATCAGAGAGTTGGATCTCTAATATTCAGTTAAAGTTGAAGATATTAAAGGATTGATTTTATTTGTATTCATTCAAGTTAAATAAATAAAATAATGATATTTTATCTACTTCATACAGTTTGTTTTATACATGTTTATGAATAATTAATTGAACTGCATATCTTATTCAGTTAATTTAGTTAATCTATGAAAGTGTGAAAAGTAGCCAAAAGTTCCAGACACTGATTCACCCCCCCCTCTCAGTGTCAGTGCGTGTTTCAACAAAAATGGATCTATGTTGATTTATAATCTATTGTTTACTTAATTTTTGGTATACATTCTAATTTTGCAATTAAAATTATATTTAATTATATAATTAAATTATATAATCAAATTAAAATAATATATATTTTTATCATAAATTATTGATTCCATTATTTTCCCTCATAAATCATTGATTCAATTATTTTTAATATATAAAATTTTATTGAAGAAAAATAATTCTAATTTAATTTCTCTCGTAAATTATTGATTCAATTACTTTAATCTACCTAAAACAACATTATTATCCTCATTACTAATTGAGGCCTTTGCTTTTTTTACAAATTTATTCTTTCTTTATGTGGTTATGGATCAAGTTCGTGATCCCCACCTGCCATATTCTTCAACAATTAATCTTTAAAGCTCATATTAAAAAATCATATATTAAGGTTTGTTCATTAATATGGATCTCGATGGATTGAGAGAGAGAGAGTGATTGTATTATTGTAAATTCAAAGTGTCTTGATTTATTCTTGTAAACTAGCTTAACTAATATAAATCTAAATTTATTTACTCTAAAGCCGACTTGTATTTTTTTACTTTAAAGTCCATTTGTATCTTTAATTTTTTTTTTGATGTAAGTATTTTATTATTATTATCTTGATATGTACATGACAATATCTCTTCCATACTGGGCTCGAGAGGCCTCTCGATGCAATTAAATCATGAAAATAATTATTAATTTTAACATTAAATATAAAAATAAATAAAAAAATCTCCACCTAAAGTGACGTAGAGGATAATGGTAGTTATTAATATTAACCTCATAATGGTAGTTATTAATGTTAACCTTATAAATGGTGATAACATATTGCGTTTTAAATCATGAAAACAATTCTAAATCAAATGTGATTTATTTTTTAAATCAATTTGTTTCATTAGATCTTTTATTAAATTATGAAAGTAATTCTAAAATTTTATTTTAAATATAAAATACCTTAAGCTAAAGTAACCTCAAAGATAATAGTTGTTAACATTAATCTTTCAAATAGTAATACCACATTGCGTATCAAATCATCAAAACACTTCTAAATTAGATTCACTTAATTTTTAAAATCAAATTGTTTGATGAAATCTTCTAATAAATCATGAAAATAATTCTAAATTTTTATAATTAAATATAAAAATAGATTAAAAATACCTTCAATTAAAGCGACATTGACTACAATAGTTGTTAATATTAATGTTAAGAGACAACATGGGTATCTTAGAATTAAAAATGATTCAGAATTCATTAAAGAGCTTGAAGTTCCAAAACATTTTTTTTTCAAGATGATGGTTGTAAATGGTTAAATTTTTATACCTGACATCACAAAATGAAGAAAAAATGATGGTTTTGTATTGACTTTTTGGAATTATTGAAACTTTCCAATAGCTAATTATGCCTAAATATACTTGTGAAACATGTTTATGAAATCACTAGTGATTATACATTTATTCTTTACTAATTTGGGTTAATCATTTTCTCTAAATAAATGTTATTACATGACTACAAAAAATAACTAAAATTATGATAATTAAGAATACATACACAATTGGTCAATTATAGAAAACCACAATAAAATGACACATCCACAATATATATGTTGAAATAAAACATGTTCATATCACTCTTGGTTACCATCACCCTAATTATTTGCCTCACTTGGCATGAAAGATTGCTGTTTTCAAAAACATGTTTTGATATTAGATTGTGTCCTAGTACAAACCACCAATCCCTATCTAACACATCTACATTAAAAAAACACTTGGATGTAGTGTTTTGGGAAAACACAAGTCTCCTTATTTTCATCCTAGATATTTTAGAGTTAATACATGTCAGACCACTATCACGATCTTCTTGTACATCACTCTGGTAGAAGGTATCCCACCACTTGCACCTAAAAATAACACATTGAAAATATGTGAAGTCCACTTACATGATCTCCTGTATCTTTCTAACATAGCATACCTTTCCCTCTGTTAGGTTATAATCACAATGGCTAGTACAACTAGATTGGTCAAACTTGATCTCTACTCTAAAATCGAGTGTGACCTCTACTCTAAAATTGAGTGTTACATGTCCATCGTCGACATCTTTCGTATGAAAATGATGTCTATCATTGTGTTGTCAAGAAAAAATTTATTGATGGCACCAATTTCTAAATTTGTTGATATATTTATGAAATCAAATCAAATAATATAATCTCAAATATGTATTATCAAGTTTAGTGTAAACAATGACTTTGTAGAAAATTGACAAAAGATGAGTTACTTACTTTGTATCATGTGCCTTTTTCCATTGGTTTGGAGTAGCTTCTCTTATCTTTAACCTTGTTCACATCTCAATGGTCATCCCAAACCACTTTTCTCAGTGTGTCATCGATTTGCTTGCTCTATTCACTAGCATGATAGAGCGACTCATATACTATGTACCCCCTCACCATAGACCCCTTGGGTTTTGTAATTTGTTGAACAAATCCATTCAACCTTTTCATGTACCTCTCCAAGAAGAACATCCAACAACATGAGACCACCTTGGCTAATTCAAACTCATTAGCTAGGTGAATTAGAAGATGGAATTACAAGTCCATGAAACTCATGGACAATTCCTTCTCAAACATATAAACAATCTCAACTATTTCTCAACACCACCGTTGAATGTTATCCATGTGAATCTCCTTTGATGTAATCCAATGTACAAATGTAATAATTTATATATGGCATGTTGCAATTCCTTAGGGAAGTCATGCTTCACACAACAACATATGAGCAAAGGATATTGGCAATACAAAATAAACACGTACAAATTAATTGGCATAAAATAGTGAGTGCATTTAACATATAACCTACACTACAAAAAAGGAAGCATGTAATCGATATACATACCTTTAGAAGGTTTAGATGGTCATGTTCTTTCAAACCCAAAAAATTTCCTTTTGCAATGAAGAAACATCATAGAGTTGATTCATCTAAAGAAGACACCTTCATAGTCAATATAAAATCCTCACCAACAGAGATCATCTTTCTTCAAAATCCATGGGACATCACATTCTTTAAAAGAACAAGAGGGACTAACCTCTCCTCTACTCTCTTTTCTTGGTCGATGTTTGTTTTTTAGTATTTGCATCACTTTTTTTAGATGATATGTGCCTCCATAAAGAAGATGGAACATTAGGATGCTCATAATATAGAACCTTGTAAATATAGATTTCCTTTTCATCCCAATGGGCATTTTCTCAACATAGGTGTCGAAAATCCAAGATCATTTTCCTTTTCCTTCTGCGATGAAGCAACATCATAGAGTTTACTCGTCTAAAGAAGGCACCTTCATAGTCAATATAAAATCTTCACCAAACATAGATAATCTTTCTTCAAAATCCATGGGACATCACCTTATTTAAAAGAACAAGAGGGACTAACCTCTCCTCTACTTTCTTTTCTTGGCCGATGTTTGTTTTTAGTATTTGAAGAAAAACGATCTCTCCTAACACCTTATGCATCACTTTTTTTAGATGATATGTGCCTCCTTAAAGAAGATGGACCATTTTTAAATATATGCAATCTAGTAAGTGGGAAATCTTAGGATGCTCATAATATAGAACCTTGTAAATATAGATTTCCTTTTCATCCCAATGGGCATTTTCTCAACACAGGTGTCAAAAATCCAAGATCATTTTCCTTTTCCTTCTGCGATGAAGCAACATCATAGAGTTGACTTGTCTAAAGAAGGCACATTCATAGTCAATATAAAATCCTCACCAAACAAAGATCATCTTTCTTCAAAATCCATGGGACATCATCTTCTTTAAAAAAACAAGAGGGACAAACCTCTCCTCTACTTTCTTTTCTTGGACGACGTTTGTTTTTAGTATTTGAAGAAATAAGATCTCTCCTAACACCTTATGCATCACTTTTTTTAGATGATATGTGCCTCCACAAAGAAGATGGACCATTTTTAAATATATGCAATCTAGTAAGTGGGAAATCTTAGGATGCTCATAATATAGAACCTTTTAAATATAGATTTCCTTTTCATCCCAATGGGCATTTTCTCAACATAGGTGTCGAAAATCCAAGATCATCGAATATAGGTTCCCCATTTGAATCAAACAATTTTTCAATTTCCTTCTCCTTCTCTATTTCATATGCTCTAAGCCGGTCTCCTAGTTTGCTCTAGTTTTCCATTGAAATCATATGCTGCTCTTCTATAACGGTGTTGCTCTAGGAGGAATACCCTCAAGCAGTTGTACACCAGGTTTTGTAGGTCATTGGACTAGCTATACTTAATAGAAGGTCCACAACATTTACATCCATGATACACTTTTTTTACAAGACCCACAATGTTATTGTATACATAACACATTGGTGCCAAAGAATATAGTTGCACCAAATTCAGTATGCCAAATAACTTTAGGGGTGTAATGTAACATCCCCCAGCTTAATCAAGGAACACTACTTGCGGAATACACACATAAAAAAAAAATATTTCTTGCTGGCTCATTTGTTGTAGCTTACCAGCTACGTTTTAAGCACAATTTTAACCAAAATTGGATACCCATAATGAAATGCATCTACAAAATTCTAAATGAATAAGAATGCAACAAATAAATCATTCACATCAACAATAATTTGTTCACATACACAAAGTTGAGCACAACAATTAAACTTAGCAAATAACTTAGGAAATAAATAAACACTTATATTTTATAAAATGTTGATGCAACCAACTGCTTGGGAAGGACGTTCCAACCAACCATAGACATGCTTTTATAAATCTCAATATCAAGTCACCCTCGAGCTAGGGATAGGAATCCATAAGAGAAGGGTGTCTCTCACAGTCCACTCACAACTCAATATCACACAACCCACTAGTATTCTCCTTCAACTATCTTGAATTTCCTCCATCTCTCTTCCTTTTGACCAACCTAACCCAAGGAATGTATCCCTTCACTACTCTCAGTCCATCAGATGTCCCAATTGTTTATCAAGGTCTCTCTGGCTCAAGTATCTAGGAATATCTGTACTGGGAACTCAAGGGAACTCACTGCCAGTAAAAACCACTAGTAAAATCAACAAAAAACACTTGTTGATGCATTGCAACCCACTCAGGAGTTCACTCTTTAGGCCTGACAAGTAGGCTCTTTAATTTCTAGCTCCAATACACTCCAAAATTCTCTAGCATGCTTCTAAATTCGCCCACCTCCTTGCTCCATCTCTGGTGCTATTTTTCCTTGCCTCCTCCTTATGTTCATGCCAAACTCAATGTGCAAAAACCACATGTAACAACCCGTACAGATTTTGTCTATTTTCCCAAGGCCATTGACTGCTCACTTTGTCCAATTGTTAGGGACCTAACCCCTCATGTAGGTATAACAATATATTTCGATGTAATAAAGGCCAATATTAATGAGGTCTAGAAACAAGGTAGAATAAGTCAAATCTAAGAAGACCTAATGGAAGCTTCTGCTTCTAGAAGGATCTTCCTCTAGATGGTTCTTTTGATAGACATATTTAGTATAAATATGAGTCGAGGGTATGAGAACCCTAGCTTGGATATTATTATAATAGAGCTCTTCTTGACTGGAGGTTTCCCCCTTGAAGAGGCAAGTGAACATTGCTCTCAGTAATCAAAGTGCTATTTCTGGTGTTATTCTGGTATCATATTGGTATTATTGTGGTGTTGTTTTGGTTATATTGTTGTTCATCTGCCATTTCTAGCATTTTATTTCTATTCTGCATACTTTTTATATCTGGAATATTACAAGTGGTATCAGAGCACTTTCCTTGGCATAAAATTTTGGGTTAATTTTTTTTTCAGGGTAGAGAGGTATTCTGGCGTCTTTAATCTACAGAGATTTTTTGTTACGCGCATAAACCCGCGATCGAGGATTCATACATGTAGGAAATATAAGTGGTACTTAAGCGCACATTTGTTGGCCACCCTTGTAACCCTTGTTGGTAACCCTTCGAGTGGTAGCGCATCAGACAACATCTTTATACAGATCGACCTAGATTTACTGAAGCCCTCTTTAGATAAATCGATCGGCCGCTTGACTGCTATAGTGCCACCGAGAACAACACTCGAGAAGACACTCTCTAGTACCTGGGTAGTCGGGTAGTATGGCTAAGGGCATGATCTAGCCTCCTTAGTTGGTGCCCTGAGATATTGGGCCAAGAACTACTGTTGGACCCCGCACGTATATCAGAAAGCTATAACATAGAGCAAACCCTTGTTTGTAGAACCCTTGAATACCTAACCTTTGGGGATGGAAACAAAAAACAAAAGAGACAAGATCTATTGCCGCACAACTGTGTCTCTTGCATTCGAGTTGCCAAATCACTACAAATTTCTTCCCGATTAAGAATTTGGGCATTTCATCACTGCAATATATTTTAGACTGGGGATTTATCTCTTCTCCCTTATCACATTCATACCTATCATTTTTCAGCAAAAGTTTTGACCCCACCTACCCATTTTCTTTTCCCTCATCATCATGGCCCATACTCCTAGCCAAGACTCGGAAGCTTGCTTCAATGCCTTCCAATCTAATTTCACAGAGACCCAACAAGAAGTAAGACAACTCAGTGCCAATATTTCCACCATCAATAAAAGCATGCATTCCTCCATCGATGCCTCAATTGAGGAACTCAAAGAAGACCTCAAACAAGACATTACTATCTAGCTTGAATCTGTCGCTTCGATGATCTACACCAACCTGGATATCCCTACAGATCCCCCTTTATCTAACCCACCTTTGCATACCGAAGCTAAAACTTCCTCCCATTCCCATAATTTTCACCCCCATCACTTTCAGTGTGACCTACGCCTTCCATGTGTGAATGTGACCAAATTTGATGGCTCAGATCCCACTGGTTGGGTAACTCAAATGGAACATTATTTCTCTTTGTACGACATTATAGATGATTTGGCCAAACTCCAGTATGGTGTTCCCCATCTAGATCAAGAACGTTGGCAATGGTGGAAATGGAGAAAAACTGCCCGTCAAGGGTATGTTGCTTGGACACACTTTGTGGCAGAGATTTATGATTGCCTTGACAATGAAACCAACCATTTAGGCCGTTTGACAAAGTTGAAACAATCTGGAATAGTGCAAGAATCTATAGTTGCTTTTGAGTGACTGATTTTTCATACAGAGGGCATGTTTGATGATTTTTTTCGAGAATGTTTTATCAGTGGCCTCAAAGATGAGATTCGTGCCCATGTCCTCATGGCTCAGCCTCAGAGTTGGGTGGAGGCTACTACAAGAGCTAAGGAAGCACAACAAGTTGTCTCTTCTCAAAACTGAAAACCCTCCTTTATTCCTCATATTAAACCAGTAAATCCCACTCCTCCTTATACTCCATTAAAGATCGAAAAATTGACCAGGGATGAAATGGTTGAACGCCAACTCAAAGGCCTTTGTTATAATTGTGATGACAAATATTTTCCAGGACACAAGTGTAAGGAACAAAATATTTTTATCACCATCTCAGAGGATGTTTCAGAAGAGGATGTTGAAACTCCCCTTGCGTCTGAGTCACCTGAACCCACTGACATAACCCCTCCCTCAGACCCTCCTGAAGTAGAACCGATCATTTCTCTAAATGATCTCACTGGCTTCTCTGCTCCCCAAACCCTCAATCTAATTGGTTACATCAAGCATAGGAAGGTCATCATTGTTGTTGATAGTGGAAGAACCCATAATTTTATTCATCGCCACATTGCCCAAGAAACTCATTGCTATACCAATGTAGTCAATAATTTCCAAATCATGATTTCCAATGGCGACTCCATAAAATGTGGAGGGCGTTGTGAAAATGTGCGTCCCGAAATTGGTGACTACCACCTGAAATCTCATATGTTTGCTATCAACATGGGCGGTTGTGACACTGTGTTAGGTGCAGATTGGCTATGGACTTTGGGTCCCATTCTCATGGATTTTAAGGAATTAACCATGCAATTCGACCAGGAGGGCCAACAATATAAGTTCCAAGTCATCAATGTCGATTCCCCTGAGATCATTAGTTCCCATCGCATGGAAAAGATGCTAAAAAAAGGTCATTCTGGCGTTATTTCCCAACTCCATGCCATACAAGCAATTGAGACACCCTCTGTGCCGTAGGACCTCCAATCCATCCTCTCTAAACATCAAGTGGTATTTTCCACTCCCCAGGGACTCCCTCCTTCCTGTGGTGTTGATGATCATTCCATTCCCCTTGTACCAGGAAGCCTTTATCCCAATATCCGTCCCTATCGTCACCCCTTTTCCCAAAAAAATGAAATTGAGAAAATGGTTCAAGAACTGCTTAATGCAGGCATTATCTGCCCTAGTACGAGCCCCTACTCTTCTCCTGTGGTCATGGAAGGTTCTTGGTGCATGTGTCCTGACTTCCACGCCCTCAACAAACTCACCATTAAAAACAAATTTCCCATTCCTGTCATTGATGACCTCTTGGATGAATTGAGTGGCGCCCAGTTCTTTACTAAACTTGATCTTCGTTCTAGCTACCACTAGATCCATATGAAAGGGGAAGACATTCCTGAGACTGCGTTTAGAACTCATGAGGGCCACTATGAGTTTTTGGTCATGCCCTTTGGCTTGTGTAATGCCCCCTCCACCTTCCAAAGCCTCATGAATCATGTCTTCCTTCCTTTTCTCTGTCATTTTCTCTTAGTTTTCTTTGATGATATCCTCATCTATAGCAAAAACTGGACAAACCATCTTTCTCATGTGGATCAAGTTCTCCATCTACTCTCTCAGCACCAACTTTTCCTGAAACAATCTAAATGTGCTTTTGGTGCCTCAGAAGTCGAGTACTTGGGTCATCTTGTTGGCAAGGATGGTATCAGGGTGGATCTTACAAAGATTGAAGCTATGCAAGATTGGCCTCACCCAAAGACTCTCAAAATCTTGCGTGGATTTCTGGGCTTAACAGGTTATTATCACAAGTTTTTTAAGAATTATGGAAATATTGCGACACCTCTCACCGCACTCCTTAAAAATAATTCTTTCACTTGGACTCGAGTAGCTGCTTAGGATTTTCAAACCTTGAAGATGACCATGTGCACCACTCCAGTCCCGGCCCTTCCTAATTTCACAAAGACCTTTTTCCTGGAATGTGATGCTTAAGGGAAAGGAATTGGCGATGTCCTTATGCAAGAGGGTCGGCCTTTGGCCTTTACTAGCAAACAATTGTCTAAAATTTTTTTGGGCAAATCAATCTATGAAAAGGAAAGGTTGGCTATTCTGCATGCCATTGATCTTTGACACCCTTATCTATTGGGGCAACGCTTCCAAATTAAGACAGATCATCAAAGCATCAAGTATTTTCTGTAACTACGCATTTCCTCCCCAGAGCAAGAAAAATGGGTGACTAAGCTCTTTGGATATGATTATGAGATCATTTATAATAAAGGCAAAGACAATGTGGTTGCAGACGCACTTTCCCAAAAATATGAAGATGAAGGGTCCCTTTTTTATCTCTCCTTCATTATACTAGATTGGCTCTAAGCAGTTCACCAGGAATGGCTACACGATCCCAAAAGTTCGCATCTGATACAAAAATTGTAGTCCAATTCTCCAGTTTCCCCAGGGTACTCTTGGCTCCATGATGAGCTTCGATATAAAGACCATTTGTAAGTAAATAGTCAAAAATTAAATCCACGGTAGTTTCTGAGCTTCATGCCACACCCACAGTTGGGCACTCCGGGTTTACCAAAACCTATGACAGGGTCAAACGTTCTTTTTTTTGGGATGGTATGAAACAAGACGCTTGTAATTTTGTGGCTGAATGTGATGTGTGTCAATGCAACAAGGGTGAAACAATCAAATCTCCTGGCACACTACAACCGCTTCTGATTCCACCTGCTATTTGGAGGGATATCTCTATGGATTTTATTGTAGGCTTACCTAAATTGGGCAATAAATCAGTCATCATGGTGGTAGTTAATCACCTTTCCAAGTATGCTCATTTCTGTGCTCTTCAACACCCATTTACAACATCCACTGTGTCTCAACTTTTCATGGATCAGGTCTTCAAGCTTCATGGCATACCACATTCTATTTTTTTTGATCACGACCCAACTTTCACCAACAATTTTTGGCAAGAACTGTTCAAGCTACAAGCCACCCAATTGCATCTCAACACAACTTATCATCCCCAGATTGATGGTCAAACTGAAGTTGCCAACAAATGTTTGGAGACATATTTGAGGTGTTTTGTATCAGAAAAGAAAAATCAATGGGTTCAATGGTTACCCCTAGCTGAAAGGTGGTACAACACTTCATACCATACAACTACCCGCATGATTCCTTTTGAAGCGGTATATGGAAAAAATCCACCTTTAGTTATCTCATATTTACCAGGTGTCTCAAAGGTCTAGGTGGTTGACCAAACACTTACAGTTCGAGAGGCTATTATCCATACCCTTAAAGAGAAATTGGTCATGGCCGAGAATCACATGAAGCAACAAGCAGATCAAGGTTGCTTTGAACGTCAATTTGCAGAAAGGGATCAGGTGTTTCTTCGACTACAACCTTACAAGAAAAATTCCCTCAAGGCCGACCATTTTCAGAAGTTGGTGCCCAAATTTATGGTCCTTATTCTCTTCTCAAGCATGTTGGATAGGTGGCCTATCAGTTAGCTTTGCCCAGTCATTCTAAGCTACATCCTGTTTTTCATGTTTCATGCTTAAAGAAGGTGATTGGAACTAAGTGCCAAACTCAAACCAACCTTCACGAGTTGGACGAAGAAGGCTCCATTTGGCTACAACCATAAGCAATTTTGTACCATCATGAACCTTGCCTGTGTCAACGAACCATCAAGGAAGTGTTAGTCCAATGGAAAGATACAACCCCAACAGATGCCACTTGGGAACTAGCTACCATTCTGCAACAATTTCCACATCTCAAGCCTTGAGGACAAGGCTGTTTTTAAGGGGGAGGACATGCTAGGGACCTAACCCCTCACGTAGGTAGAACAATATATTCCGATATAATAAAGGTCAATATTAATAAGGCCTAGCAATAAGGTAGAATAAGTCGAATGTAAGAAGACCTAATAGAAGCTTCCGCTTCTAGAAGGATCTTCCTCTAGATGGTTCTTTTGATAGA
>ML791080.1:129142-143693 GCA_009831015.1 Picea engelmannii | reverse complement strand
AGGGTATGAGAAACCTAGCTTGGATATTATTTTAATAGAGCTCTTCTCGACTGGAGGTTTCCCGATCAAAGAGGCAAGTGAACATTTCTCTCAGTAATCAAAGTGTTATTTCTAGTGTTATTCTGGTATCATATCGGTATTATTGTGGTGTTGTTCTGGTTATATTGTTGTCCATCTACCATTTCTAGCATTTTATTTCTATTCTGCATACTTTTTATATCTGGAATATTACACCAATGTTGATTTCTTCTTCCCCATGCTTTCCAATAACTATGGGATGTGACTCTCACACCCACCTTCTTACACGAGTTTAATGATTGGGCTCTCATGCACTCAAACATAAATTTAGAGGTTATCCCCAATGATAATAAAATTCAGGAAAATGGGCTAAAGTAATACCCACAATTAATTTTCCCTCTTGGACCCCTCTTAGGCACTTTCTAGGCATTCCCCATCTCTTGTGGAAAATTCAGCCCCCATCTCTGTCCATATTCCCACCAGCTGGCATCACATTATTTTTATTAAAAACAAAAAATACATTTCGCATATTACATCGCTTGTCCGTAGCCATATTCACATCTACATTATGTATTAATTAAACTAGGGATTATAGTGGGGATGTTACATATAAAAATCATTCAACATGCTTACCAGAGCAAACTCCTATTCTTAGATAATCACGTAGGGTTTACGCACATATACAACATAAAATACCCCTTTGTTGGGATGGGTCTTGATACATTGTGTACCTATATCCCTTCCCATATTTTCTTCACTTCATTGATTAACTGTTGGAGATAGATATCCATTCTCTTCTGTAACACCCCTAGGCCAAACCCCAACTTTAAATGTAAATACAACTATACGTAGGCTGGTGAGCTGGGATGAAGAAAGAACACATATATCTATGATGTAAATGTAAATGTATTCACATGCAAATATTAATGAAAAACACATCACTTTGTGTAGACCAACCATGTAAAAGAGTATGGGGGAATAAACTCCACTAGTTAGGGAAAGGGGGCTAAAAGTTAAGGATAAGGGGCTAAGCTAGGGATCTTAAGCCAAAAAGGAATGTTATATTAATATTCCTTAAAATATAAAGTATGGATAATTATTTTATCCGAAGTTCTAAGGATGGGGACAAGTGGGCCAAAGTAGCTCTCAACATGACAAGTGTCAAGTTGGGAACATGCATACAAAGAGTTTGGACTTATTGCATTTTTAGGGATTCCATTCATTCCATCATTCCTCCATTCCTGGACTCACGAATTTCAGCTGCCACTTGTACCTCTCTATCACTAGCAACGTACCTGTACCTTACCCAATCCAGTACTGTACCTATACATGTTCCTGTACCTGGTTAACTTAAGAGATGGACTGAAGATGCGAGTTGTCAGGCCCGTGGGACATTGAAGAGGCAGGTTGTCATGTATGTGAGAAATTCTCTCTGGGTGAGAGAATTGCTGGAAATTGTTTTTCCAAAGGTGCCAAACTACAACTACAAGGCTCTGAGACTTCCTGTACGGCCTGTTACTGAAGCCTTAGAAAGGAAATGGGGCAGCCGAAGGACTGTTGAGCAGAGAAGGGGCACATTTCCTAGGGTGGGACAAACATGTGGGGAATGAGGGACTGTACACTGTCAATTTTCGTTGGCACCTATGAGGAAGTTTTTCCTGTTGTCTGAGACACGTTAGCCTGTTAAGAATTCCTTTATCCGGGTGGAGTTTAGTCCCATCTTGGGGGTGACCAACTATTGAGACCTCTGAGCAGCGTGGTCTAAGGCTGGAAGGAACGTGGAAGGTCTGAACACAGTTGGTGGTATTTTTTTTTTATCAAAGATAAGTGTACATTGTGTGTTAAATTACATTTGCATGATTATTTGTGCATTTATTTTTATGGGTTTTTCCTGTGTATGTTGTATGTGTATTTCCATTAATATTTTGTATAAACCTGTGTAATTTCATAGTATTTGTATGCTTTAAATTCATATACAATTAGAAAATTATTTCACATGGCATAGCCCAGTAGTGGGATGGCTGGGGATGCTACAATATGGTATCAGAGCTCTAGTTTTAAACACTTAGCTTGGATGGGCCGAGCAAGTTGAATTGAAGCAAAAATTTCATAGAGAATTGAAGTTACAGGGTGCCGAGAGAACACTTTGAAGGTGTTTTAAAGCTGACGAGGGGTAGTGGTTCGAGAAACCACGATAACCATTGATTTTGGGCTGTAATATTAGATCTGAGTCGTTGGATCAAACCCATACGAGAGGAAGCATGCAACAGAGGAGATCAGATCCTAACCATTTGATCTGAGCGCGGGAGAATGAGGGACGTCGATCAAGGTTCTCAGGCCATAAGTCTTAGCCAAAGTGGAGTGGATCTCAGCCATAGATCCCATCGTGGAATGTAAGTCATATATCTCACGGTTCGATGATTCGACAATCCAGGAGATTTTGGTCTTTGTGTTGCTAGGAGGAGAAATACCCAAAGCTCGGAGTCTTGAAATAGATCTCAGTCGTAGATCTCAGAGTGAAGCGGGGGCCGTTCATTGGTATCCCTTTGGTGTTCGACTATCTGAGATATCTCAAAGGTAGACATTGGAAAGTGGCCGAAGCCTCGAAGCTCCGAAGTACCAGAGTTAATCCCCATCGTAGATCACCGGGAGAGTGCGAGTCGTTGGATCCCCGAGGGGTTCGACGATTTGATACTCCGGGAGAATTTGATTGTGATTGCGCATAGTGGATATTTTCCCAAAGTCCCAAAGGCCTTAGTAAATCCTGATCATTGGTTGTTGGGAACACGTGTTAGTAGATTATTAAGTATTCGACCCTCTGGAGGATTGTGGGCAAATTTTTTTTTGATGCGGAAAGTCCCGAAGTCCCGAAGTCTCGAAGTCCTGAAGCCCAGAGTCAATCCTGGCCGTCCGTTGACAGGATACGTGGTCCGTGGATCTCCACCCTTCGCTAGTTTGGTGTTTAGAGGAATTAGAAGGTGTTGTGGTGAGAACCTCTGAAGCCTAAAGTTTCGGAGCACCGGAGTAACGAAGCTCCGGATAGCGCCTCTCCGGGGGTTCCCCAGTTCGATGTTCGGGGGAATTGGAAGATGTTGTGGTGAGAAACTCCGAAGCCCAAAGTTCCAGAGCATCGAAGTAACAAATCTTCTGATATAACCTCTCCGAGAGTTTTCCAGTTCGGGGTTCAGGGGAATTGGAAGATGTTGTGGTGAGAACCTCCGAATCTTGAAGTTCCGGAGTGCCGGAGTAACAAAGCTCTGGATAGCGCTTCTTTGGGAGTCCACCAGTTCTAAATTCAAGGGAATTGGAAGGTGTTGTGGTGAGAACCTCCGAAGCTTGAAGTTCTGGAGCATTGGAGTAATGATGCTCCAGATAACTTCTCTCCGGGATTTCTCCAGTTCAACGTTTAGGGGAATTGGAGTGTGTTGTTGTAAGAACCTCCAAAGCCCAAATTTTCGAAGTGGCAGAGTAACGAAGCTCTGGTTAGCACCTCTTCGGGAGTTCGCTAGTTCAACGTTTAGGGAATTTAGAGTGTGTTGTTGTAAGAACCTCCAAAGTCTGAAGTTCTGGAGTGTTGGAGTCCCGAAGCTCCAAATAACACCTTGTGGCTAGGCACCTGGTCCTAGCCCACGATCATATGAGGTTTCAGCCGAAGCAAAAGGGCTAGCACTTGAAATTGGATTCTAAGGTAAAAAGGGGCTTAGAGAAAAGTGCCCGCAGGTTCTGTTAGACCTGCATAGAGAAATAAAAAATTCCTTTGTACATTATGAGAGGATCCAACAAGGGTTCGAGAGCTAATTCAACTCTCGAAGAAGATCACCTCTACAAGTATTTCCCTCAAAGAAAGGACAATTTTCAAATAACCATAACTTTCTTCTCATGACTCAAAATTGAGCATGGAAGAAGGTGTTGGAAAGATCTTGGACAAGAGAATATAACTATTCACCCAAAAGATTGATCTGGGCAGTCAATTTCTTCAGGAAATTAGAAGAAAGAGTTCTGATGCATTATTGAACTAGAATTGTTCATAATTTCATGCAATTGTTAAATCAATTAGCCAAACAAGTTCCATTGGCTGCACATTTTTCATAGTTAACAACAATTAGAACACAATAGGATCAACATAGAGTTCAGATTCATGGAAGATACACAGGGGGCTTACAACCAAGAAGATGATATAAGAGGGATTTATGCCAATATGGGTAATGAAGGTACAAACTCAAATGGTCATGGAGAAGGAAAGGAAGAAAACATGAACTTGGTGGAGACCACTAAAATTTTGCAAAAGGATGTCCAAAGTTATAAAGCTGATAATGAGAGGCTTATGAAGTCCAAGGAGTAGCAGGAGGACTTCAACATAAAGTTAATGGAGAGCTTGGGCAAAATATAAAAGAAGATGGATAAGGAGAATGACTCAAGAAAATCAGGAAGTCATAGGTCTCATGATGAGAGGGGAAGAACAAGAAGTGTTGGTAGACATCACCATCACTCCCCAAGGCATTCCACTAGGAGAGCACACAGTAACTCAAGTCCATCCCCTGTTAGGAAACATAAGAGAAGGTATTGGGTGGATGAGCTACAAGGAGAAATGAACAAAATCAAGCCTCCTACATTTGATGGTGAGCACAAGAAGGATGAAGATGTTGAAACATGGTTGCTAAGAATGAGAAAGTATTTTCAATTACATAATTACTTTTCACATGCAGAAGGAAGAATTTCCATCTATCAACTCAAGGGAAATGCATCCATTTGGTGGAACCAATTTGTGCAGGTGCAACACATTAATGAGAAAAATGTTACTTGGAAGGAATTCAAGAAGTGTTTTCAAAAGAAATACTTGACTAAGAGATACTATGAAAAGAAAATTAAGGAGTTGTTAGAACTCAATCTTGGGAGTGTGACCATAGATGAATATGAAATAAGGTTTTTCGAACTAATAAAGTATGTTTCTTTCATCAAGGAAGAGCCAGTTAAGATTCAGAGGTACTTGAGTGGGATGCCATCATTTATCAGTGACAATATGCAATATGATGATCCCAAAACATTGGGGGAGACCATAAGGTGAGCTAAATGCCTTTATGATCAACATAAAGGAAAGTCAACTTTCCAAAAAGCTTGGGAAGACAAGAAGAAAAACAAGATGGAACAGAGGAAGAAGGGGACTAAGCCACCATTCTTCAGAAATAATACTCAGGGGCAACCGGCTTCTAGAGAAACCAGAATGATTGAAACTGGGGGGAAAAGACCAAGGAAACCACCCATTCAATGTTGGGGTTGTGGGGGATATCATATGTCTAGAAATTGTCCTCACAAAGGTGAAAAAGTGAGGACTATTCATAATGTACAACAAGCTGATACAGTGGAGGACATGGGCATAAATGTACCTACGATATATGCAACCCTAGACAACAAGCAAGATGAGTTTCAATCACATATGATTGAAGTGGAAGGTAAGATCAACAACCAAACCATTTCTATTTTAATTGATTCAGGAGCTAGTCATAGTTATATAGATCCTAAGATGGTGGAAAGATTGCATTTTCCAAGAAGCAAGCTTGGAAAATATTGGTTGGTACAACTGACTATTGGAGCTAAAAGAATAATTAATGAGATGGTTAAGGCATGTCCAATGGACATGAATGGAATGAGCACCAGGGAAGATTTGAACATCATACCTTTAGGTTCCTATGATTGCCTAATTGGTATGGATTGGTTGGAACAACACCATGCTATCCTAGACTATTATAATAAGGCATTTACTTGCTTGGATGAGGAAGGGAACCTAAGGACAGTACAAGGAATTCCCAGAGTAGTAATTTTCAGAGAAATTTCAACATTGCAGTCGAAGAAAATTTATAGAAAAGGGTGTTAAATATTTACATCACATATGGAAGAGACACCTAAAGATAAGGTGTCAAATATTGAAGATTATGCAGTCCTAAAAGATTTTGAAGCTGTATTTAAAGAAATACCAATATTACCTCGTAAACGAGATATTGACTTCTCCATCAATATGATGCCTGGAGAAACCCCAATATCCAAGACCCCTTACAGAACTAGTACACCAAAATTGAATGAATTGCAAATGCAACTTGAAGAGCTTTTCAAGAAGGGGTATATACACCCAAGTGTGTCACCTTGGGGTGCCCCAATTTTATTTGTGAAGAAAAATGATGGAACATTGAGACTTTGCATTGACTTCAGGCAGTTGAACAAGGTAACTGTGAAGAATAAGTATCCTTTGCCAATGATTGATGACCTCTTTGATCAATTGAAAGACACAAAAATATTCTCCAAGATTGATCTCAGGTTAGGTTATCATCAGGTAAGAATTAAAGAATAAGACATCAACAAGACTTCTTTTAGAACAAGTTATGGGCATTATGAGTTCACAAAGGTGTCATTTGGGTTATCAAATGCACCAGCTGTCTTCATGTGTTTAATGAATGGTATTTTCAGAGAATACTTAGACAAGTTTGTCATTGCATTTTTAGATGACATTCTTATATATTCTAAGTCATAGGAAGAGCATGAACAACACTTGAGGATGGTATTACAGGTATTAAGGGAGCATCAACTGTATGCCAAATTGAGCAAGTTCTCATTTTATCAGAAGGAAATTCATTATTTGGGGCAAATCATTTCAGAGGAAGGGATAACAATGGATCCTGAAAATATTGAGGCCATTAGAGGATGGTAAACACCAAAGAATGTGACATATTTCATATTATTCATGGGCCTTGCAGGATACTATAGGATATTTATTTAGAGATTATCAAAGATTGCACACCCGATCACTTCGTTAGAAAAGAAGGGGGTGAAGTTCAGTGGACATTGGATTGTGAAAAGAGTTTCCAACACTTGAAGAATTTATTAACAAGTGCTCCAATACTAAGGATTGTTGATCCGAATGAAGACTTCATTGTTTGCATTGATGCATGTAAAGAAGGGCTTGGTGGATTCCTTAGTCAAAATGGGTATGTTGTATGCTATGAATGAAGGAATTTGAAGGAGCATGAAAGGCACTATGCTACTCATGATTTGGAGTTGGCAGTCATAGTGAATGCCTTGAATATGTGGAGGCACTACCTCATGGGGAAAATGTTTGAGTTGAGGACAAAACACAATGGTATGAAATATTTATTTGGACAACCAACTCTAAATGTCAGGAAAATCAGGTGGTTAGTCTTAATTTTAGAGCTGCTATTAAGTTTCTTTTCAAATTACTAGATAACAATAGCATATGTAGGATCACTAAGAGAAACACAGTCACAAGATACACAAAATTTATCCTGGGAAAACCTTATGGGGGAGAAAACCCAACAAAAAATTCCTTAATATAGATTTCCAATACAATGCCAAGATAAAAGACCAAACACTAGAGAATAACCAAGACTGAGCAATGCGCCTCTCTCTCCTCCTTCTCCCAACTTCAAAATTATCCAAACTTGGGCACTGAGTGAGTGACTTGATTGAGTAAGATAATCAGGTGCTAGCTTCTCTTATTTATACCGGCTGGCAGGTGCTAGGGAGGTGTCTCTTCATAAATTAGGGATGACTTCTTCTCTTAGTGGCTAAAACCACTTTAATTAGGCATGGGGGATGACTTCTTAATTAACAACATATAATTAGGGTTTGACCAATACACAAAAGGAAATTTGGTCATTTACAAATCCCAACATGATCAATCCACAAAAGGGGATTGATCTAATTAATAATAACTCAATAATAAATTGAATACTCTTTGCAGTTACAATATTTCAACACCCCCCCTAATTAAAAAGAAGGGTATTCTTCAATACAACATAATTAGAGAGAGAGAGGGAATGAACATCATCATCGTCTTGAACAATGATCCAGATATCTATTAATCATCAGAAGTGTTTCTCATCATCAATATCATCATTCACAACTTGGAGCTGGAATGGAATCATCATCATCTACATCAACATCAATTAGTATAACACTAATACATCATCATCATCAATAACAACACGAGGCTGATACAACATAAACAACAATGACGACAACCCCCCCCCCCTTCTCTCATGGGGATCCTGCGACCTCCCGGTCTTGGATCTTCTAACTCTCCAAACTGAACTGGTTCTTTGGGCCTCCAACTGACTTGAGTGATTTACACACTCACATAGGTCCGCTTGATGTCGCGTGTAAGTTCAGATCACTTACAACTCTGCTTTCTAACGCTTAGCGAAACCGATTCGTGAGTACTAGTCTTTCACTAGACCCTTTCTCTTACGTGACCACAGGATGTGACCGTGGACCAGTCCCTTCACAACTTCGGGCTTCAGAAATATGGCGACCTCCACCTTGGGTTCCTTCCGAAATGTGTTTCCCCGAATTCACGAGTCTCCACCACGTGTCTCCCTGGATCTGATGGTCCATCTATGCTTTGGGTTTCATGACTTTGCAAACTTCCCCATTCACTTCACACACACAAACCTCCGAAATTATGACTTTCAGATTCTCTAATCCACTACCACATGTCATCCTCACAGCCAACAATTGAGATTTCTTCACGTGTTCACGAGTCTGTGACTCTTCTCTTACAATACCTCCAAACTTCTTGAACCAAGAGATGCCAAAATTCTTTACGATTAACCTCCATGCAGTTCTCCTAGATCTGACGGTCTGGAACAATCTCACTTCCCTCTAAGATGAAGCTAGATCGTTAGTTTTGGGAAACCTTAAAGGGATCTTCCCTTAGAAGATTTATCTCCACTCTCTCTCCTGAGCTCGTTCTTCCTCTTAATTTTGCTTCCGTAAATGCTCCTTCGACACTTAGTCGAAAATTCATCCTTTGCACACCTTGCAATAGGTTCTCTTCTGGAATCTAGCCACTCTGTGGGTAACTCCAATTACTCTCCTCAATCACCTGAGTCAAAAGACTTGATCATGCACTCCTTGCGGATAAACCCTCTTTGGTTGTCTCTCCAGAACTTTCTGAGTCAAGATGGACTCTGTCACGCACACCTTGTGGACGCTATGCACTCCTTGCACATATAAGGTTCACATTATCCCTTATGAGCTTTCGAGTGGAAATAGACTCTGTCAATGCACTCCTTGTAGGCACTATGCACACTTGCACTTGCTCGTAGAAGAGAAACAATTGAAACTTATTTAAAATCTCACAGATTCATACATCTAGCCATGTAAATGCATGCGTAAATACAAGAACAAGAAATAACAAAGAATTGAAAATAACAGAAAGTCTACCATTCACTCATTCAGATAGATGCATCAACACCATACATTTGGGACAACGCTCCTCTTCTATATTCATTCAACTGAAAATTACATATATTCATACACTACTCCTCGATAGCTCTCAACTCTCTGCTACAATGGCAACCTATACAATAGATTCAACAACCCATCAACAACAAACTCTACTAGGCAACAACATAAAACTTTATACAAGAGGGATCTTCGAGTTCTTCCCTCCAACAATCCTAAAGCTATCTTATCAAATTAAAAGCTATCAACTACTAACATTTATTACAGTAAATATTTTTGATAGACATATTATATTGAACACATCGAATCTGTACTACACTTAGCTACATTAAAATAAAATGCATTCTCCGATGTCTTCATGAGCCATCCATCTCTACAACATTTAAAGATGTTCTTGAATTACAACACTTTTCAAAAGATTTGCCTGATACACATTCTTCAAAATTCAAACTTCTTCAAAATGTGCACTAGTGCGCCTAGTTGTCCTTCGCTTGTGCTTTGCTGGCAATGCTCATGTATCAAACAACAACATCACCGGTACGAGGTTGAGATAACATCATAGTCAACATGAGGCTGATACATTATCAACAACAACATCATAATCACAACACAAAGGCTGGAGCAAAACCATCATCACAACATGAAGGCTGGAGCAACAACATCATCGTCATCATGGGGTAAAAGAATGAGGTAGGTGTAACAACATTTTTTGGTACTCTGAAAGTCCCTAAAGAGATGCCAAGGAATCATAAGGTTCCCTAGGATATAAAATCCTAAAGGAGCTACCACGTGGTACTCTGATAGACCTTCCTTACCAGACCTTCACTATCTGCCCCAGAATCATACGATTCCCTTGGATTATAAAAATCCTAATCGAACTACCACTACTGACCACAACTAGCATATACATGCATAGGTACTCTGATAGACCGTCATTACCGTACCTTCGAGATCTGCCCAGGGATGATCAATCCCCTAGGATATAGAATCTTAACTGAGCTACCCGCTGTTGGTCAGGATACCATAGTATCATCAACATCACTCCCCCTTTCGAGGGAGGTCCTTTCGAACTATACCAAGCTTGTCCCGTGTTGATGATTAAAATCGTAATGATGAATTCCACCCACAAAGGATTGCTAAAGCGCTGTTATTTAATTATGATAATAATATAATACTAGTAGGTGGGACCCCCTTGTAGACTAGAGGTACAAGGAAGACATATCACATATATTTTGCTGCTATTATGATATTTCCTACACAGTCCTACATTTTTGATGATGCAGTCTTGGTTTCATTTGGCGTGATAATGAGAGGATAATGCATTATTGTCGAATGCTATTGGTAATCACTTGCGACACAAAACAATTTCCATGGTTATGAGGATCAGGTTGTTACATGTGCTATGTTATAACCTTGTCACTAATTCGTATATTGATTACTTATCCACATATATGCAAGGGATACTTAATGGGAGCTTGATCAAAACAAGGAAAAAACTATGAAAAGGTTCTAAAGTTATAGAAAAAGGAAAGAAACTATATATTAATCCTAAATCTATGATAAAAGACTACATGCAAACTTCAAATGAAAGAATTAATGGGTACAAGTGTTAGTCCTAAATATTATACTATGGTTTGGTTAAAGGACTATGCAAATTTCATTAAAGTCGAATGGAAGCAGATATAGCAATGTTGATATGGATTATTGTGTGGAGTTATGGCAAGGGTTAATGTATGAAATATCTCAGGTGGCGCACTATGCTATAGATGTGGTCTTAGATCTTACGATGGATTGGCATTGATTATACATTGGTTATATGGTTTGATTTAATGGTGGATGTTATGTTTATTGGGCTGTCTCGTACTTGGAATTAAATGGGGCCAGGTGAGGAAGTGACTTGCATTTACTGCACGTCACTCCAAACCTCCCTATTGCCCGTCACCCTAGCATTGTTGTATTGTTTCATTGTCGCTCCGTTGGTTGTGAAGATCCGTGTTTTCAGGTTTTTGGAAGGGAAAGCTCGACCACCTTGTCATTTAAGCGATTTTCTCACATGTATGGTTCTTTTCTCTCCATCCATGATGGAGTATCTGTTTTATGAACCAAGTGGTGGGTCAGTAATGCATGGATTCTGTGCTTTCTTGAGTTTTCCAACTGTGTGTAAATGTGGTGTTGTGGATTTCTATGATGTCTGTGAAATGTTGATGATTATAAGCAGAATAATGGGTATTATTAAGGATGCACACTGGTTATTTACTTGGTCAATGTGGTTTTTATGATGGGTCTTTGTGGAATAATAGTGACAATGGTGCAATAAGACTCTGAGTTGATGGTTGAGGGTTTTTATTCACCATTCTATGTATCAGTGTCTGTCAACTCGTTTCCCTCTTGGTTGTTGTGGTAACCCTTATCCAGTTACAGAGAAACTATCGACAATTGGTGTGTTCTTTTTTTAAAACCCCAAGCTGTGGTTGATGGCCCTTTTCTTACTGTATTTTCGCTGAAAGCGTCCCAAAGATCCAGTCTTGGTTGGCCTTGAATGTTGATACATGCATGTGTATGTATCAAATTGATACGTGTGGCGTCCTTGCATCTTTTTTTCTCCAAATATTTTTCTCACCCACTCCCCTCGTCTCTAATATTATGATGACTGTGTGTTCTGAAGCCCCATTGTGGTTGCTATCAAAAGTTGTCAACCTCCCTGGTGATTGGAAAGAGACATTATCTCACTGTGTTTGAATACCCTCCACTGTTAAGTTAACCCTCGTCTCTTCTTTTCAAGTGTTAGAGGCACTTGTGTGCACTGGGTTGTTTTACTCAAATTTCCTTTGTCTCTCCTCGGGAGTTCACTTATGGTTCTGTCAAGGGCTTGGAGTAATAAGTCGAAGGACTGTGTGGCTCATTTCTTTTTCGTTTTCAAAATTGTATTAAGGCCCGAGGTTGCTAATCAATGGTTAAATAGATATGAGTATATGGAAGACCGTTAGCTCTCTGTGTTTTTGTTTAAAAGGAAAAACACGCTTGTTTTGCCTCTCTGCATTTGATTTTTGAAAGAGCTCGATTTGGACTCTGACTTGTCTCTACCTCCTCGGGAACCGTCGAGTTTGTCAAGTATTGGGTTATCAATTTAATGACTGTGGAATTTTAAAGACACGTGCTCTCTCGTTATAAATCCATCCTCTTGGTCAAGTCTTTGTTTGGTCTTTCTGCGATGAATTTGTTTGAACAATTAAGAAAGAAAATGAGTGGTTGCATACAGTCGAGATCCGTCTTTCTATTTGTTTATGGTTTTGATCACTGTGTTTTATACAACTTGGTCTTGATTGCATAAGAAGGCATCTGTGTGAGTTTTACCAATCCCGATCGAGGTTTTGGCAAGGTAAAAAGAGATGCACGTGCGTCAATCTAGTTCTATTCACTGCATACATGATATGGTTATATTGGAATCATCGTGCATACTATCAAATTGTTTAAAACGAATTTTATATATGCTGATACACACATATATGAAGCTCAAGATTTATGATTGGTTGACTGTTGTTGTTGATTCAAGATTGTGTCGATGATATGATTGAAGACTTGTGTATGATTGGACATGTTTTTAAGTCTGTCCATGTTTGTTTTAAATGAAACCATGTATACTAAATCAGGCTCGATTGTTGATTAGAGAGCAATGACTATTGGTTGTTTATCATGGCGTATTATTGATTATCAGGGATGAATGTTGGGCATAATATACCAAGAATTGTTGTGCATGTTTTGTTTATTTTAAAGAAAATGAAGAGATCAACGTTAGTATATACAGTAGTACTGAATGGGAAATGTTTTCATAAGTTATAAATGCACAGACTGTTATAGATAAAAGAATTTTGGGAAATTTAATTATTGAGAAAACAAGTAGTTTTGTATACAATTGAGGAACAATGAATGTTTTGGTCTTGGAAGTGTATGCTTTTTGGATTAAATTTGAATAGAGTTATGATAGTTGATTTATTTAATTTATTTTATGAACAATATCCATCTAAATTCCCTATGATTTTTTAACTTTTTCACTCAATACAAATCCCCTCATGATCCCAGATTCATTTTGCACGATGTGTTCATTAAAATTAAATTAAATATTTGTATTACAATGATTAAGAAATAACACAGAGATAGATGACAACCAATATGTTTTGGTTATTGTTGCAGAGTTAATTGTTTTATAAATTGTTGAGCAATAATCATGTTTTTACTCCCTTTTCATTTTCTCACTTTTTCGCTCAATACAATCCCCTCAGATATCCCTGAACCCTTATTCACCCCTTGATAATTGACAATTATTAAATGATTTGTATGGATTGGATTGCATGGGTCTGAGTAATGTGATTGCTGAGCCTAAATTTGTTTCATAGTAAGAGAATGTCATGTATGTTTTTTTTAAGAAGCTAGTTTCTAATAATTGCTGCATACAGGATGAGCTTCTTCAACATAGGAAGTCATGGCCGAAATCATAGGGGAAAAGGGAATTGGAGCAAAATATTATCAATACATTTTGAGGCATATCCTCAAGAGTTAAACCATCTTTTCCAAGCTGGATTTTTCAATTAGATTGGAAAAGGGGTAGTCCAACCTAGACTGAAGAGGCCTCCTTTCCAGCCCCAGCATGTCCCTGGTATCTCTGTGCCCCCTCATGTTTCATTGCAACCTGAAGTTCTCGAGAACGACGGATGGAAGGAGATTGTTCACCCAACATTCTCCCACCATTGTGGCTGACCAAATTTGTCTCTACTTGCTCCTCTTCCACCTGTTAACCCAAATGTCCAGATTGGCCTTGCACACTCACCTGTACAGTCCTCCCATGCAAGTAAAAGGCTCAAAACCGAAGCCCACCATATGCATGATAAATGAAAAGCTGTTGCTGCCCCTTCTTCTCCTTCAAGTGATTCAACCAAATCTATTTCATCTTGCATGCACTTGAAAAATGGCTATTCTCATGTCATCAGTGATATCAAGCCTCAAGGCTCTACACATCCTAAGGCTAATTCAGGAAAGT
Organism: Picea engelmannii; assembly: GCA_009831015.1. Lineage (NCBI taxonomy): Eukaryota > Viridiplantae > Streptophyta > Pinopsida > Pinales > Pinaceae > Picea > Picea engelmannii. Next base: position 129,385 of record ML791080.1, on the reverse strand, counting down.
CAAAAGGGGATAGCAACAACAAAGGAAAAATTGCCTCTCAAAGTGGAAAATATGGTTTTTGATTATACTTTATTATTTTTTTATTGATGATAGTGGACTGCTGAAGGTTTTGGACAACATACTATTTTTGGATATTTTGGATATTATGTGTTTGGATATGATTTAAAATATCATTGGTATTTAATTTTCAAATTATGGAAATGATAATGGGAGCCACAAGGAGGGATGTGTTTGATTTATTGT
>ML791080.1:114242-125343 GCA_009831015.1 Picea engelmannii | reverse complement strand
CAATTCTTCACTTCTTGGAATACTCTGATCCTGTAGATAATATTACTCAATGTATTCTCTGAAACTCCTCCAAGTTTCACTTCTTGAATCCTCCCAGAAAAGGAGTTATAGAGAAAATGGTAGACCTTATTCAATTCTGGTTTATTTAGGAGAGCGAACTTGTACAAAATGCCCCGTGCTCAATATTTAACATAAAATTCTGAATAAGGTAAAATTCGTACACAAGAAACCAAATCTCGTACTCTTTCCAATGTAATTGGTCTCACTTCATTTGGATTCTCTATGAAGACCTTATGAATGCTTTACTCGGAACACTTGTTTATGACTAGCTTCTGGACTAGTAAAAAAGCCTATCTTCCAAACAATGTATCTCCAAAATTATAGTGAATAAAGAGCTGAAATTTTTACCACATGTACCTAGATATGTCTTATCAATAGCCTCCAAATTTCACCATTTGAATCATTCTAGAAACAAATTTATAGCGAAAATGGTAAGATGACCTGTAAATAACATACCTTAGAACACATCACCAAAAGATTTCATCCTCCTTCGAAATTTGGCCTTATTTACTTCATATTTCCTCTGAAATTCGACTTATATATCATTTTTCATTAACAAACTTGTGTGTGTTTAAAATGAGTGTATAATGATATGTATTTATATCCTTTATGTCACTTCCTTTTAACATTAGGGCCGACATGTAGTTTCTGCTTCAATTCACATTGTCATCTTCAAAAATTCATTTCTCCTCAATCGCGAGGATCCACTTGACGTGCCACATACCACTGGAAGAGACATGAATTATACTATCCATCCATGGGTGTTGTATCTGAATGTGTAATTTCCTTCATGTCTATCTACTTCGATCAATTGTGGGGTCCAAAAGCCAATGGCTAGTGTTGACATCAATGACTACAACCAATGACTAGGTTTGACATCAATGATAACAACCAATATTCCAACAACTTCAACTAATTTGGAATGCATAAAACCCAAATGAGAAGGAATAACAATAGGAGAATAAAAGGAGAAAGCATACTAAGGTTTTCTCTTAAGTTTTATTAAGATAGTTCAGTTTTCAGTCTTTCTTCAATTCATCAAAGGCCTACTTCTCTTTTATGACAACAGGGTCCTATTGTAGACAACAAGGTTCAAAGCCAAATCACATCATTCAGACGCTTGTTTTTAGAGGTGTTGATATATCTTTGATAGTCCGTGTAGACTTGTTTGTTTATGAATTAAATTTCATGACTGATAAAGGATATTGTGCAGAGTCAAGTGGGCAACAGTCTGTGGCAAGCTGATCCAGATTTTAAAGTTCAGTTTTTACTTCTTGTCAGAGTCCTTTTGTATGGTTTTCATTGGGGATATCTAAATTTGACCTTGGTCCATGCCCCCCAAATGGATTTTGTAAAGGGAACAATTCTTTTGATTTCTTGGAATGAAATAAAGCGATTGCTATTCTGTCTTATCTGTGTTTATATGTGACTTAGTATTTTTTCTTTTGATCTCCACATTTTCTTTTGCAATCTGATATATTCATAAAATTATATAAAAATGTTATATTTTTGCAACAATCTTTTATTCAAAAAATCAGCCTAACCCCTTGTAATTAATACTTGTGGATTGGGAAACACTTTTTTGAGGCTATAAACATAGGGTTACATTCCCAACTATCTTGCCTTAGCCAAGCAAGATCCGAAAATGCTTGTAAGATAATTTCATATCTTTTCCTCAACATTTATTTGGCGACCATACTAGGGAGATATTCCATATCTCTCTGGTTGAATTTATAATTTCTTTTCATTGAATATATTTATATTTCTAATATCTTTTCTTTGACTGTTTCATTTCTTCATGACTGTACCTGTTGCAAGGCAACCCAATATTGATCCCGGTCTTAAAGATCAGACCAACATTGCTTTACCTTTGTTTAATACCATCTTATATTCCACTAATACTCGGGTTGAGCTTGAACACTCATGGGAAGCAGTTGAACAAGACATAAGTGTCCAAGAACGTTGGGAATCTAGGCAAAGACAACCTAGGAATCATCTATAGCTTTCTTTTTCCTACAGTTTTGATCTTCTTTTCATGTCCTTAGACCCTCACATCTCTAGGAGAAGAAGAGGTTTATCACCGGAAATTAATCCTATTGTTGAAATAGGAAGAAGAAACATTGTTTTGTCAACCCAACAAAGTACTCTAGGGAGAACTTTATCTGATTCAACCAGTTTGTCTTTCTCTCCCTTACTTATCGTTCACAATATGGCATCTAGTGCTGGCTCTGGTGGTACTGGAGGTTCTTATTCATTTCAACCTTTAGCCTCGTCAGTGATTGGTAGCTTATATAGTCACCAAGTCCCTGTCCAATCTACTACCAACCCCACCAAAGTCATTAAAAAGTATGGGATTTTTCAGTTTGAAGAAGATGCTACAACCACTCCGTGGCATGTTTCCTCCCCTCTAAACCTAGCACCTGCTACTCGTCCACTTCCTAAATTCAAAGAGCATCTCCCTAGGTTTTCAAGGAATAACACAGTCACTACAAATGAACACTTGGTGGCATTTTCTAATTCCTGTCACAACATAAGAGCCAATGACAACGACACTTGTATGCACTTATTTGTGAATTACCTTGAAGGGAAGGCCGTGACCAATTTCTTTGACCTTCCTCCTAAGATTATTTCTACTTGGGAGGAGCTAGTCTATTGGTTCAAATCCACATATGGGCAATCCAATATCCCAATCGAGCAGTTACGAGAATGCAATAACAACACTTATAAGGATGGTGAAACTATCAAGTCCTTCAACTTGCATTTTACCAAATTATATAACCAAATACCTGAACTCATTCACCCTCAGAACCAAGCCGCTTTCATGCATTATTATAATTCTTTACCTTACCCCTATCGTCATAGGATTGAGGAAAAGGCCATTGATAACCTTGGTTCCACTCTACATACTTGTTTAGAGTATGAAGAACAACTTGAAAGAACATGTCTTCCTAAGGGAGATTCAGTCAAACAGACATACATGTCCGCCCTCTTACAACTTGTACAAGACATGAATAATCAAATGATAGCGTATGAGTGGAAATGAATTATCCCTTCACTTACCCCTGGGGCTTCATCTTCTTCTGCACCCACCTTTAGAAATCCTAATGAAAACAATTTTCAGCCTAAATCTATCATGCCTTGTAGTTGGTGTAAATTTTGCAAGGAACACCATGAGGAAAGTACATGTGAAATAAAGAAGATTTCTAGAGATAAAATATTTGGTAAGAGACCTGAAACTACGATTGTTGTCCTATACTTTGCAGAGCCAAAGGATGCCATGATCATAAATACTAGAAATAAATCCTATGCTCCAACAGACAAATATGATCTTCCTTGCACTTCTTCTAACCCAAGATCATCTTCACCAACTGCTACTGTTCAGGTTCCTAAGGCTCCAGACAGTCAAGGAACTACCTTCTCTCTTCCCTCTTCCGAATACAACATTCTAAATCAGTTGGCCAACATTAAAGTAGATGCTACCCTCCTGGACATGGTTGCCGTCCCTGAGCAACATAAGCATATGAAAAATTTCAAGGAAAGTAAAGCTTCCATTGTAGCCAACCTCCCTGAAGAGGCATATGAAGAGGATTCATTTGTAAATAAACTAGGTGTACATAAATTTAGACACCCTGTAAAACATCCTCCATTTTATATTTCTGTAAATATTATGGATACATTTTCCCATTGTTGTCTCATTGATGGCGGTTCGGGCCCAAGTGTAATGTCGAAAATTATTAAGGAAGATCTAGGATTGTCTTGTATAAATGAAAACGCCAGAAGCATCCTCTCTTATAATAGTTTAAAATAAATGACCATAGGTGAAATCAAGGACGTGACCTTGGTTTTGTGCATGCATCCTGAAATAAGGACAACCCTTAAAATTTAGGTAATTTATATGCCAATGAGTAATTACTCGATCATCTTAGGAAGAGATTGGAAAGATTTGACAGGTGGATACCTGTCACTCGACGGGACACACTTATCTGTTCCTCGAAATGGTCAAAACATCACAGTCCTAAGGGAGGGGAGAATTTCACCTTACATAGAAAGAGCCCCACAACCTAAAGTGAATTATATTGAGGAGGACCTAGGAGTGTATTCCATGTTTGCAGATGAGGACAACACTGCCTTGGAACAAATTGAATTAGAGGATGGGATGTGGCATATGCACTTTGATGGTTCATGCTCCAATGAAGGAAACATAACTGGTATTATCTTGTACTCTCCTGTGGGTAAGATTCATAACGTTTCCTATAGGTTAGAGTTTTCTTGCAAAAGCAATGTCAATGAATTTGAAGAATTACTATTAGGCATTGAAAATGCCTATAATCTAGGTTGTGGTCACCTTACAATTTTTGGGGATTCCGAACTTGTTGTAAACCTTGTACGTAAGATATACTCTCCTAGCAACAAGTTAATGCAACGTTACACCCAAACTGTTTGGGCACTTATCTCGAACTTACTATCTTTCAACATCACTCATGTTAAAAGGGAATTGAACTCAATGGCTGATCGATTAGCAGTTTTTGTAGCCTTTCCTACTCGACAAATTCTACCACAAAGACTTGATTGTACCTTTCAATATCTATGTCGTCCACACATACCTGACAATGTAGAGTCATGGCAGGTCTTCCCTAGTGATGAGAGCATTTGTGCTTTCATCCAAAATGAACCTTATAAGCCTAAGGAAATTATATCGATGGAAGATAAAAAAATTCCTAAAGGCTTGACTCCTATAGAAAGTTTGTTTTCATCGAGTGATGTAGGAAACAAATAAAAACATAAATAAGAGGAGTAAAAAAGGAAAGTGGGTGAAACCATTTCCTTGAACATTAGAACACCCGAGTCTCCAAAGAATGTTAAAATAGGCGCCCAATGTTCTGATGAAGAAAAATCGAAGTTCACTAAGTTGCTTGGTGAATTTCAAGATGTTTTTGCTTGGTATTATGAGGATCTTCGTGGTTTTGATCCTGCTCTTATACAACATGCCATTCCTACTAAGGAGGGCATACAAACAATTAGGAAAAAACAAAGACCCATTAACCCTGCACTGGAAGCAACTATTCGAAAGGAGTTGGAAAAACTCTTGAAGGTTGGGATCATTTTCCTGGTTAAGTACTCTGAGTGGGTTTCCAATTTGGTTCCTATTCAGAAAACAACCGGTCAGATCAGATTATGCGTAGATTTTCGTGCATTGAATAGGGATAGTATAAAAGATCACTTTCCTCTCCCTAATATGGAAATGATTTTGTAGCAAGTTGTAGGGTCACATATGATGTCCTTACTTGACGGTTTTTCTGGTTACAATCAAATCAAGGTAAAAAGGACAGATAAATATAAAACCACTTTTATTACTCGTTGGGGCACTTTTTCTTATGAACGTATTCCTTTTGGATTATCTAATGTAGGTGCCACTTTTCAAAGAGCTATGCAGATAACTTTTGACAGTTTGATCGAAAAAATTATTCAGATCTATGTTGATGACTTAACTGTGTGTTCTAAAAATCGATCAGATAATTTTGGTCATATTAAAAGGGGTCTCATGTGATGTAGGAAATTTGGCATTTCTCTAAATTCTTCTAAGTCTATTTTCGACATTACCAAGGGCAAGCTCCTTGAACACATTGTCTCTAATTCAAGAATAAGCTTTGATCCCGAAAGGATTGCTGCTATCCTAAATCTGCCTACTCCTACTTCCAAGAAGGAGGTTCAAGATTTTATGGGTGTTATTAACTTTGTTCGTAGGTTTGTTCCTGATTTTTCTGTAATGGTAAAACCAATTCATAATTTGCTTAAGCAAGATCGTTCCTTTTCTTCGACAGATGATGTCGAAAATGCTTTTGTAGGGATCAAGAAAGCAATCAGTTCCGCACCGGTTTTGGCGAAGCCAGATTTTGAGAAAGACTTTATGATATATACTAATTCCATAGAGGAAGTAGTTTCTGCTATCCTCATCCACCATGATGACCAAGGTAATGAAAAACCAGTGGATTACATGATTCAAATCTTGTCAGATGATGAATTTAAATATTCTTTTATTGAAAAGAATGCTTTCGCTCTTGTTAAAGTTGTTGAAAAATTTCTCCACTTCATCTTAGGTAAGCATATGCTGGTAAAAGTCCCTTTACCTGCTGTGAAGTTTTTACTCTCACAGAATTATCTTTTAGGAAAGCTTGCACATTGGCTTGCCAAGATTCATGAGCATGATCTAACCATCATGACTTCTAAAACTATCAAAGGATGTGACTTAGCCCTTCTCTTAGCTCAACATGCTGAAATGAGTGAAGAAATTGATGAACATGATAGCTCTCTCTCAACACTATTTTACATTGACAATCAAATCCTTCCTGTGTTTGAACATACTTGGTATAGAGATTTGGTTTACTACTTGTAAAATCAAAGATGTCCGGATAACTTAGACACTCATCAAAGAAGAAGGCATAGTCTCGAATAAGATAGATATGTCATTATAGGAGACTTCTTGTTTAGGATATTTGTCGATGGTATGTTACTTCACTGTGTGAACAATGAGGAAGCACATAAATTGTTACAAGAGAGTCATGGTTCTTCAAATTTTGTTATTCATGTAGGAGGTCACTTTTTTGCTAAAATCACTGTTTTTAAGATTATAATAAAAGGATACTATTTGCCTTCACTCTTTTGTTATTCTTATGTTTTTTCAAGATCTTGTGACAAGTGCCGGAAGTTTGCTGGGAAAGAACGCCTTTCAACCATGCCTCTACAACCTGTCCTCCTAGACTTTCCTTTTTCAAAATGGGGTTTGGACTTCATTGGTCCTATTAATCCTCCATCTTCAGCATGACAAGTTTTTATCTTGACAACCACAGACTATTTTACGAAATGGACTGAAGGTGTCCCGCTTAAGCATTCATAGGATGAGCAAGTGATTTATTTCCTTGAAAATAATATTTTTTCCAGATTTGGTCTTCCTTTGGAAATTATTACAGACAATGGTCCCTCTTTTATTTCTGCTAAGATGACCCAATTTTTTCTAAGTTGGGGGTTAAACATTTTACCTTATCAACTTATTATCCCGAAGGTAATGGGCAGGCTGAGGCTACCAACAAGAATCTAGTTAGAATTATCAAGAGGATCATTGAAGATAATCCTCGTCAATGGCACACTCTCCTCAGTTATGCCCTTTGGGAAGATCACACTACCACCAAGGTGAGCATTGACTGCACTCCTTTCCAACTTGTTTATGGTCAAGAAGCCATTCTGCCTATTGAGTTGGAAATTTCCTCCTTAAGGTTAATTCTATAGGTCAAAGAATTTAATTCTTATGATGTTTCTCAAAGAATGAATGCACTTTTGGCTTTAGAGGAGCAAATAATGTTTGCCTTGGATAATATAAAGAGAAGACAATAGTCTGTTTAAAAATATTTCAACAAAAGTGTCAAGGTTGTCAAATTTAAAGTCAATGAGAAGGTACTGTTGTGGGATTCATCTCATGCCAATAGAAGAAGGCATTCAAAGTTCAAAAAATTATGGCTGGGTCCTTTTAAGATCGCTTTTGTCCTGGGAACAAATTCTTACATCCTAAAGGACTTACAAGAGAGGTTGTTCTCCTATAGCACTAACGGTTCCCACTTAAAACATTACGTGGAACCTACTTGAAAAATTTAACGCTGTATGGAATATTTTTCTGTATTATAGTAGTTTTAATTGATTCAATTTTACATTTCTGTTTTACATTTTTGTTGTTTCATTCTGCTATGACATTTCTTGCTTGTTGTTTCTTTTGACTTCATTTATTGTCAAAATAAAATGTTGGATCATTTTTTCCACAACGAATCTATTTTGCAAAGTATTGTTAATCAATAATAATCAAGTTACACAGATGTCATAATGTTTTCCTTGGAAGAGTCATTGAAATTTTTATATGCTTCAACTAATGTTTTAGAAGATAGTTGGTTTTATCCCTCTTCTGCTTTCCTTTTCTTCCATCCATTTCAAGATTCAAAAGAGCATATCATAAAATTTTTCTCCTTAAAGTCAAGAACACTTTACTATGATTAATTGAATGATTATGTTTACAGGGATAAACCCCCTCATACTTAACACTTTCCATGAGTTATTCCCAAATTTGCAGTCATTTTTCCCTTAAATCCGCTCACTTCCCCTTGTTGCATAATCATTTTGATTATATCTTCTTGATCTTTTGTTACTGGTCTGCGAAACTAGACATTCTGAGTTCTTAATATGTTGGAAATAGATTTCCCTGTGGAGTCGCGAGTTTTTTGACGATTAAAATCGCAATGATGAATTCCACCCGTAAAGGATTGCTAAAGCACTATTATTTAATTATGATAATAATATAATACTACTAGGTAGGAGCCTCTTGTAGACTAGAGGTGCAATGATAGACATATCACACATATTTTGTTGCCATTATGATGTTGCCTACACAGTCCTACATTTTTGATGATGCAATCTTGTTTCATTTGGGGTGATAATGAGTAGATAATGCATTATTGTCGAATGCTGTTGGTAATCACTTGTGACACATAACAATTTCCATGGTTATGAGAATCAGGTTGTTATAGGTGCTATGTTATAACCTTGTCACTAATTCGTATATTGATTACTTATCCACATATATGCAAGGGATACTTAATGGGAACTTGATCAAAACAAGGAAAAAACTATGAAAAGGTTCTAAAGTTATAACAAAAGGAAAGAAACTATATATTAATCCTAAAACTATGATAAAAGACTACATGCAAACTTCGAATGAAAGAATTAATGGGTACAAGTGTTAGTCCTAAACATTATACTATGGTTTGGTTAAAGGACTATGCAAATTTCATTAAATTCGAATGGAAACACATATAGCAATGTTGATATGGATTATTGTGTGGAGTTATGTCAAGGGTTAATGTATGGAATATCTCGAGTGGTGCACTATGCAATAGATGTGGTCTCAGATTTTACTATGGATTGGAATTGATTGTACATTGGTTATATGGTTTGATTTATTGGTGGATGTTATGTTTATTGGGCTGTCTCATACTTGGAATTGAATGGGGCTAGGTGAGGAAGCGACGTGTAGTAAAACCTCCCTATCGCCTGTCACCCTAGCATTGTTGCATTGTTTCATTGTCACTCTGTTGGTTGTGAATCTTCGGGTTTATAGGTTTTTGGAAGGGAAAGCTCAACCAACTCGTCATTTAAGCAATTTTCTCACATGTATGGCTATTTTGTCTCCATCCATGATGGAATCTCTGATTTATGAACCGAGTGGTGGCTCAATAATGCATGGATTCTGTGTTTTCTTGAGTTTTCCGACTGTGTGTAAATATGGTGTTGTGGCTTTCTGTGATGAATGGGAAATGTTGATGATTGTAAGCAAAATAATGGGTATTATTAAGACTGCGCATTGGTTATTTACTCGGTCAATGTGGTTTTTATGATGGGTCTTTGTGGAATACTCTAAGTTGATGGTTTGAGGGTTTTTATTCACCGTTCTGTGTATCAATGTCTGTCAACTCGTTTTCCTCTCAGTAATTGTGGTAACCTTTATCCAGTTGCAGAGAAACTGTCGACAGTTGGTGTGTTCTTTTGTTTAAACCCCAAGCTGTGGTTTATGACCCATTTCTTACTGTATTTTCATTGAAAGCATCCCAAAGATCCAGTCTTTGTTGGCCCCAAATGTTAATACATTCCTGTGTATGTATCAAATTGATATGAGTGGTGTCCTTGAATATTGTTTTCTCCAAATATTTTCCTCACCTGATCCCCTCATCGCTGCTATTATGATGATTGTGTGTTCTGAAGCCTCACTGTGGTTGCTGTCAAAAGTTGTCAACCTCTTAGGTGATTGGAAAGAGACATTATCTCGCCGTGTTTGAATACCCTCTACTATTAAGTTAACCCTCGTCTCTTCTCTGCAAGTGTTAGAGGTAGCTGTGTGCACTGGGTTGTTTTACTCAAATTGCCTTTGTCTCTCCTCGGGCATTCACTTATGGTTCTGTCAAGGGCTTGGAGTAATAAGTCGAAGGACTTTGTGGCTCACTGCTTTTTCGTTTTCAAAATTGTATTACGGCCTGAGGTTGCTAATCAATGGTTAGATGGATATGAGTATATGGAAGACTGTCAACTCTCTGTGTTTTTGTTTAAAAGGACAAACAAGTTTGTGTTTCCTCTCTGCATTTGATTTTTGAAAGATCCCGATTTGGCCTATGACTTGTCTCTACCTCCTCGGGCACCGTCGAGTTTTTCAAGTATTGGGTTATCAGTTTAATGACTTTGGAATTTTAAAGACACATTCTCTCTCATTATAAATCCATCCTCTTGGTCAAGTCTCTATCTGGTCTTTCTGCGATGAATTTGTTTGAACAATTAAGAAAGAAAATGAGTGGCTTCATATAGTCGAGAGCCATCTTTCTATTTGTTTATGGTTTCGATCACTGTGTTTTATCCAGCGTGGTCTTGATTGCATAAGAATACACCTGTGTGAGTTTTAACAAGAAGGATCGAGGTTCTAGCAAGGTAAAAAGAGATGCTTGTGCATCAATCTAGTTCTGTTTTCTTCATACATGATATGGTTATATTGGAATCATCGTGCATACTATCAAATTGCTTAAAAATAAGTTTATATATGCTAATACACACAGATATCAAGCTCGAGGTTTATGATTGGTTGACTGTTGTTGTTGATTCAAGATTATGTCGATGATATGATTGAAGACCTGTGTATGATTGGGCATGTTTTTAAGTTTGTCTATGTTTGTTTTAAAGGCAACCATGTTTACTAAATTAGGCCCGATTGTTGATTAAAGAGAAGTGACTATTGGTTGTTTATCATGGCGTATTATTGATTATCAGGGATGAATGTTGGACATAATATACCAAGAATTGTTCTTCATGTTTTATTTATTTTCAAGAAAAGGAAGAGATCAACGTTAGTATATACAGTACTATTGAATGGGAAATGTTTTCATAAGTTATAAATGCACATACTGTTATAGATAAAAGAATTATGGGAAATTTAATTATTGAGACAACAAGCAGTTTTGTA
>ML791080.1:53579-75669 GCA_009831015.1 Picea engelmannii | reverse complement strand
TGAGCAAGTGAGTTGTGTCTAAGTGAGGTGCTAACCTCCTTTATTTATACAAGCCTGGCACGTGTGAAGTGTCTCTTCACTGGCAGGGCTGACTTCTCAAACTGGGTGGGTAAACACACCTTTATTATATTTCTGGGTCTCTTTAATAACTGTTGGGGTGGAATTCTTATTCTGCCTATTACAATTGTCTTTTGACCAATCCGCAAAAGGGGATTTGGTCCTATTACAAAAATCGACATGATCAATCCACAATGGGGATTGATCCAATGAATAATATATCAATAATAATAAGAATACTCTTTGTAGTTACATTATTTCAACATAGTGGTGGTATAGTTTCTCTTAGCTTGTGAAAGCTTCCTTCTTGCAAAATATATTTGATGATTAAGGTTCCCTTCTCCTAGTTGCATAAGGACTACACCCAGTACAATCCACTAAATCATTAACATGAACATGAAACTCTACCTTCCAGTTAGGATATGCTAAGATCGGGGCACTTACCATCTTCTCCTTAAGAAGGTTAAAGGAAACATAAAACTAAGGAGTCCATAAGAACGACTTAGATTTATTTAACAATTTCGCTAGTGTTTTGTAATAGATGCATAGTTACAGATAAATCATCTGCAATAGACAATATGTCCTAAAGTAGACCACAACTACTTAAAAATGGTAGGTACAGGAAAATTTACAAGGACAACAATCTTCTCAGGGTTCATGAATGCTCCTCTCCAAACTATATATCCTAACAAGGTACCAAAGGGTACATTGAATACATAATTCTTCAATTTTAAGGATATCTGCAACTATTTGCAACCATTAAACATTAATCTCAATAACCTAATATGTTCTTTTCATAAGCTATAGATAGTCAAATCATCCATATAAACCTCTAAGAACTTATGAATAAGATCTGTAAATGTTGTAATCGTAATTATGGAAAAGACAGTTGGTGCAATCTCGAGTCCAAAAGGCATGACATTGTAAGAAAAGGAATCCCACTCTATAGTGAAGGTGGTCTTCTTCTTATCCTCTTCCACAATTATAACCTAATGATAACCCAAAAATCCACCAATAAAGGAATAAGCCTCCTTTCCTGTAACCTAATCCAACACTTCATCACTCATCACTAACAGAGTAGGAAATGGGTCTTGAACATAGGTAGAGTTTAAAATTTTGAATTCCACACAAACTTTGATGTCCTTAGTATCTTCCTTATTCTTGATTAGAATGGGATTGATCCAATCAAATTCATATATGGTAAAAATCAAACCTACAGTCAACATTTGGTCAATTTCCTTGATGAATTTCTCCTTAACACAAGAGTTGAGGTGATAAGGCCAATGATTAATAGGAATAACATACAACCACAGCTCTATCTTCATTTATCCTAGTTCCCTTTAAATTCCCTTCATTTCAATAACACTCTGTGGAAACAAGTATGAGTATTCCTTCAACAATGCCTCAATATCACACATAGTTTGTTCATCACAATAGTCTCTCATTGATGCCATATCATGTCACTTCTCACTACTAAAATTGATTTTCTAAACTTCAAAGGTTGATAGTAGGATGCACTAGAACCACTATCATGCTTTTCCTTAACTTATCTTGATCCTTGAAATTCTTTAAAGGATAGATGCCTTAATTATTCAATATCATCTGCATCTTCCCCACTTTTTTCCACTTTTCTGCATCATAGTGGTAAATTTAGCTGCGTCAGTTGGTGATAGGGACAAACAACATGGACATAGATCTTCCGCAACTTATCAATGATCAATGTCTCTTTAATTAACTTCAGAGCCACAATAAATACATTTTATCTACCTAGAAAAGGTAAATCCTAAAAAAACCGAGTCTGAAGGCCAACCCATCTCTAGGTATTCCTTCTTGTCTCCTCATGCATATACCAAGACTTAGGAACGGGTCCCAAAGTATAGAAAAACCTATGGACCCAAAATTGAGGCTACAAGCCTTCACTTTCCCACTTCTAGATGCACTGTTCAACATGAATAAAAGAATATGTGCTACTCTCATTTAAATTCACAGTTGAAAAAATTTCACCCTTAGCTAAAGAAATATCCCATCATTCAAATTTAGGAGGGGGGAACAAACATATTCTTCACGGTTTCCTGCATTTCAACCAAAGTAGAGAGATCCTCTTTATGAGTGGCCCACCATCTAGTAGGGGTGGACCTCAAAGTCATATCCAGAGCATGGATTCTTTAGTTTTCTACAACTATGTTCTTCATATTGCTTAGAAATACCTCCAAATTAAAGAACCCATCATATACATGGGATTTTCACAACTCTACTTCAATCTAGTGAACATATTTGATTACAACACATCTTTGCGAGGATATCACATATCTTCTATTCTTCCATTCCTGGAAATCTTCTTCTGAATCACTATCAAAATAGTGTATACTCCAACTTTTTTGAGCCATTTGCTATAGGATTAATATAGTCTATTCTCTTACTATAAGTCATATGATAAATTTGGTCCAATACATCCTTTTCCATCACATTATTTGAAGGTTCAATATACCTTGGTCCTCGATAGAGGTGAAAAGGATGGATAACCCTATACCGTCAACTTCAAAAGTCACCGTTTCCTTTTTCAAATCAAAGTTAGCATAATTTTCAAAATCCCAATCAATGCCTAGCAAGGTTTGATATGGGTCCTTCTCATCTATAATCCCAATTACCTCAAAATCAAGAATGGTCTTTGCACTAGTTGAATCCACTTCTACATTCTCTAGTCGACCAATAAGAAATATTCTATACTAATTAGCCATCATAAACTATATAGGTTAGTGGACCATTTTAGGTCTCCCCACAAAATCCCATGATTTATTAGGAACAATGTCAACGTTAGATCCTAGGTCTAACATAACATACTTGATATCATAACCATCTATCTGGGCATCTAGTCTAAATTAATTCCTAGTTCTCCTTTTTCTTCTAACTCTGTGAGAGTGCCTCTTTAGGGGATTAGCAACAATGTAATCTTCTCCCTCTTCTGCAACTTCAATAAGCCTCTTCAAGGTGTTGTGCAGCTTCCTAGTTAACCATTCATCATCCAAAATGTTAGAAAACATTTGAAACCAAAGACTAATAATATATACCTTGAGATATTTCAGCTAGTTGTGTTTCATGACTCAGAGGAAGTTGAACTGATCCAGAACCTTGTCCCTTCTATATTTCCACAACTGTTGGAGTCACTGGTATAAAGATATTGTGAAACATTTCCACTGCATATTTAAAAATTTATTTCTATTACACATGAACAAACTTAGGTGCAACAGGGCCAACTTTCTGAATATTAGGATGTACCAACTAGTACACACCATCACTAGTTTGATCTTTTCCTCTAATGACAACATTAATAGTCTAGCTAGCTTCACCCATACTAGGTTAGGGTTCCAAATCGATCAAATTTGTTGCTCTATGTTTGTTTTAATCTTTCAATTTTTCAATCTAGTCAGGACACTCTTCAATAATATGTGTATTAATCATGCAATTTGAATACCAAAGTCTCCTAGGTAGAGGTCAATCCCGAGCAAGGTGTCCTACCTCATCATAGTTGTAACATTGAAGCCGTCCACCTCTTTCACCCATATTACTACCTCGATATCCACCATCACCTCGTCTTCAACCTCCCCTCCTTGAGCCTATGAGTTGTTAGCTACTCTGAATGTAATTCTATCTAATCTATTAGCCAAAGCATCCAAAGTCCTACATTTATCCATGATATGGGATGTAGTATTGCAAAATTCATAGTAGAGGGTATTAGGCACTCATGAATATTTCTGCAGATTGTGACAATGTCATGCATGATGTCCATAAGTCCTACAAATCTCATAGAAATACCCTGTCAGTGAGTTCTGAACATTCAAGAATGCATAATATGGTGTAGGATAGTGAAAAGGGGAAACAATGCCAACTTGCGTAACTCCACTAGTAGGTCATCCTTGAAAATGTGGTGTAGGGGGTTGGGCACAACACTTCCCCGCAACCTTGGACACTCTAAATCCAAATTCCCTTCTACATGGCATTTGGTACACCATACATTTTTCTTTCCAACCTTGGGTAATGCCAACTCTTGGATATTCTCTGCTAAGCAACAACATGATTCTATAATTGAAGGAGGTCTCGAGTCACTTCAGAGGCCATAGTCTTAGAGCTACTCAGATATCCAATCATGGATTCAATCCTCATAGCCTACTCTAAATAATCCCTAAGAGTCGTAATATTTTGTTGCATCAGGGGGATTAAGGTCTAAGGTAGCAACTCCTAAATGAGCCATTCCTTATGATGGGTGTCGTGAATAGGGAATGTGTGTCTACCCATTAGGTCATGGAACCAATGAGCATACTCCCATGTAGACTTTCCATCCCTCTACTTAATTTCTTTCAATTCTGAAATGACTTGTTGCTCTGATCTTGGTAACCAAAATTCATAATTAAATTGTTTCTCTACCTCAACTAAAGTAAGAGATACCCCTCCTAGTGAGTTTCCTACAAACTTAATATACCATTAAAGAGCTCTCCCTCTTAGGGTAGTTTGAAATTCTATTAATTTTGAAGCATATAAAATTCCTTTGGATTGCTAGTTGGAGTTGCAAAGAACTCACTGTTGTTCTACATCATCAATTCCCCATCCCCAAAATTTTGGGTAGCTCATGGGGGAACCTCCTTGCGTTTCCACCATTAGGGGTAAAACCTACTAAGATTAATCCACTAGGATCAGGATAAGAAATAAAATTCTAGCTTGAGGTTGAGCCTAACTCACTAACTCCTTGATCACTACCAAATTGTCTTGTGCTATTATTACCTTGATTACTTCCACCTACTGGGATTCCAATCTATCCACTACTATGACTTACACCATGTACTATAAGAAAAGACAAAACATAATTTATACTAGAAGATAACTTATGTGTTACATGTGATTAAGGAGTGGTTGGATCTGATATGGGTCTGACAACTTTTGGTAAACCTTATTCACGTTGGATGGGTTCCTCTTCTTGAAACAACCAATGTACATCCATAATAATATCATCCAATCAACTGATAGCTTCAACTTCATCTGGATCTTCAGGTTCAACTTGTTTCACACCATATTCAAATATTAGTTCTAGATATAAGTCTGGATGGTTGCATCTACCTTCGTTACCTTTCTATCTATTTTCTCTAACTACGTCGATACTCCTTCACCCAAAATTCCTCATAGTAGGATTCCTTCCATAAATATCCCTCTCTCACTTAACCATGAGATGTATATATTTCCCTGCCATCTCAACTTCTATAACTCCTTCAATCTTCCTTCACTGCCACCTTCATCATTGATCTCTCTTAGCAGTGTCTCACTCCTCTTTCTCAATTCCCACATTCAGTTCTGCCATCACTATTCTAAAATGGCTGTCTCCTAAGAAAATTTTCATCCCTTTCACTAGACTCTAAGTCACCCCCCATCCTATAACATTTTTACATTCCACAACCTAGCAACACCATCCCAAACCTCTCCTCATGGAGCAAGGAAATTATTTAGTCATGTCTACTAGAGTAAATGGAAATAATCATCTCATCTACTAACAAGATCTTAATCTAATGGGGGATTTATTGTACTAGTCTATTGCGAGATCCATTTTGAAAGATCACCTTGGAATTATAGAAGCACTGGTGATTTTATGTAGAAAACTCTACAATGCACCCGTCTACAAATTTCTCTACCCATAATTCTATAGCTTGCATGAGCTGGTGATGTAATGTAACAAGATTTTAAACTGTCCATTGAAAAATCTTCTTTTGTTAATCCTTATACTCTGGATCTTCCATAAGCCTCTTCAAACACTTATATAGACTAGGGAATTCACACTATAATACTCCATACTGATCCTTTGGGGGTCCATCATACATGATAAATTCCCTACACATCCATATAACCCATTTGTGCAACTTAGCCTCCTACAATACAAAATATTTGAACCGTTTCTCTCACTAGTTCTCAATATCATGCTTATAAATCCATCTACTCATCCTATACGTGTCTTCCTTCTAAGAACAAGTCCTGACAACATATGTGATTTAGCCTATACCCTCTTTCCACTGTCGAGGATACAAGGTACTCTTTGAAATATCAAATATTCCACTCTACTTGCTTTGATACCATTCTGTAACATACTCAACCATCTAGCTAGGATGAAATCAACATTCTAAATATTTGGTACCAACTTCCTCATTGTCCTGTTATGATTTTTTTATTGCATGAAATCATAACCATGTAGACTTATGCATACAAATAAAACAACATTGAATTCATAACATTAACAACATTAATTCAACATAATCACACATAAACCATAAGTGCTTATCTTTCTAGAATCTAACATTGACTGGTTGTAGATAAATGATGCTCCACCCTACCATAGCCTCTCTATTTCTCATAATCTTTTTGCAATAGGTCCACCCCCCGAGTTGAGGCTATGAGTCCAGAAGGATGAAGTCACCTATGGCTGGCTCTAATCCTCTCACACAACCTAATTTCCTAATGTATCACAATCTGTAAACTAATACAACTATCCCAATCCACCAAATATCTCTTCTAATCAACCTAAAAAACCTAAGGAATGGGATACCCTTCTCCACCACACAATCCCTTAGGCTATCCCACTTCCCCCCACGGATTTAGCACAAACTGGATAGGAAATCTCACTACTAGGGACTCCAGGGATTCTTAGTTGTAATTAATCTACTCAATGACAATAAATTCCATTGCACTTAGGCATAAGTCCACATAATTTCATGACAACCATATCCCATAATTCCATTATAGGATTCATACGACAACTTAGGCTCAGATACCAATTCTCCATATAATGAATGTGAAAAGTCCCTTGTATGCCCAAAATTCATGGAATATATTTGCAGTATTATGATGAACACYGTGTCTTCAAAGGAAGCCCATGAATATCWCTTGGAATCTAATCCCAAGGTCCCAAAGACTTAGGAACACATAAATTAAAAGACACARGCTTAGGAATAAAATAATGTTATTTGTCTTTGGCCCCGCTTGAGCCCCTAAGCTCCCTCTCTTTCCTCTATTGTGGAATCATAGCCTCCCATATMTTCGTCCTTCTATGTTTGCAACCTATGATGTAMATTTTTATTATTATTCAACATACATTYACATATTACATCATTTGTCCCTCAACCATTCATTGTACAGATGTATATACATTGCTAATATAGGGATAAAAAATGGGGGTGTTACAACATATAGGGATAGACTATAGTCGGAGCTAGCRCATTTCAATCTCCCTAAAGGGAAGAAGGTCTCACCCAAAGTGTATCCAAGAMTTTAAATGGATAAGAAGACACAACATGGTGGATGCAATCTTGTATTCATTACTGATCTATTAATCCCATAAGCTATACTTGCAGAAACATGAGTGACCAAAAGGAAACATAACCAGATTCACAACCATACCCAAAAGAATATAAACATATTCCATAACAAAATAAACACACTATAGATATCCTAACCATGATCCATAGATAACACAGACAATTTTTTTTATAGTAGGGGCCCAATCTTTCCTTATTCATTCATAGTAAAATATTATATTAGAGTTGGGAAACAAGTTGGAAAAGCATGCTCTACTTAAAATGGATCAATATCCATCTAGCAACTACTAAGTAACCAAAAAAAGAGTGTTACACTTTCCCTTTAGCTTTGAAGATATTTTATACATCCACAACAAGATAAAGTTGACCATGTTTGTAATATTCTAGATATAAAATAGTATGCAGAACATAAATAATTAGCTAGAAATGGTAGATAAGCAACAATATAACCAAAACAACACCACAATAATACCAAAATGATACCAGAATAACACCAGAAGAGCACTTTGATTACTGAGAGAAATGTTCACTTGCCTCTTCGAGGGGGAAACCTCCAGTAGAGAAGAGCTCTATTACAATAATATCCAAGACAAAAATTCGCATACCCTCGACTCCTGTTTATACTAAATATGTCTATCAAAAGAACAATCTAGAGGATGATCCTTCTAGAAGCGGAAGCTTCTATTAGGTCTTCTTACATTGGACTTATTCTTCCTCATTTCTAGGCCTTATTAATATTGACCTTTATTACATGGAAATATATTATTCTACCTACGTGAGGGGTTAGGTCCCTAACATGTCCTCTCCCTTAAAAACAACCTTGTCCTCAAGGCTCGAGATGAGGAAATTGCTGCAGAATGGTAGTTGGTTCCCAAATGTCATTTGCTGGAGTTATATCTTTCCATTGGACTAACACTTCCTTGATGGTTTAATGACGCAGACGACACTCACATTGGTCCAAAACTGCTTGTGGCTGTAGCCAAATGGAGCTTTCTTCATCCAACTCAGGAAGGTTGGTTTGAGTTTGGCACTTAGTTCCAATCACCTTCTTTAAGTAGGAAACATGAAAAACATGATGGAGCTTAGAATGTCTGGGAAAATATAACTGATAAGCCACTTGTCCCACATGATTGAGAATGGTATAAGGACCATAAAATTTGGAAGCCAGTTTCTGACAATGGTCAACCTTGAGGGAATTTTTCTTGTAAGGGTGCAGTCAAAGAAACTTCTGATCCCCTTCTACAATTTGATCTTGACCTTGATCTGCTTGTTGCTTCATGAAATTCTGGGCCATGACCAAATTATCTTTGAGGGTACGAAGGATAGCCTCCTGAACTGTAAGCGTTTGGTCAACCACCTAGACCTTCAAGAAACCTGGAAAATATGAGAGAACTAAAGGTGGATTTTGTCCATATACCGCTTCAAAAGGAGTTATGTAGGTAACTGTATGGTAAGAAGTGGTGTACCACCATTCAGCTAGTGGTAACCATTGAGCCCACTAAATTTTCCTTTTTGATGCAAAACATCTCAAATATGTTTCCAAACACTTGTTGACAACTTCAGTTTGACCATCAGTTTGGGGATGATAATATGTGTTGAGATGCAATTGGGTGTCTTGTATCTTGAACAGTTCTTTCCAAAAATTGCTGGTGAAATTTGGGTCATGATACAAAATAATAGAATGCGGCACGCCATGAAGCTTGAAGACCCGATCCATGAAAAGTTGAGCTAGAGTGGATGATGTAAATGGGTGTTGAAGAGCACATAAATGAGCATACTTGGAAAGACGATCAACTACCACCATGATGACTGATTTATTTCCTGATTTAGGTAAGCCAACAATAAAATCCATAGAGATATCCCACCAAATAGCAAGTGGAATCGGAAGCAATTGTAGTGTGCCAGGAGATTTGATTGTTTCGCCCTTGTTGCGTTGACACACATCACATTCAGCGACAAAATTATGAACGTCATGTTTCATACCATCCAAAAAAAAAGAACGTTTGACCCGGTCATAGGTTTTGGTAAACCCGGAATTCCTAGCAGTGGGTGTAGCATGAAGCTCAGAAAGTACCGTGGATTTAAGTTTTGACTATTTACTTAAATACAAATGACCTTTGTATCGAAGCTCATCATTGAGCCAAGAGTACCCTGGGGAAACTGGAGAATTGGCCTGCAATTTTTGTATCAGATGTGGACTTTTGGGATCATGTAGCCATTCCTGGCGAACAACTTGGAGCCAATCTGGTACAACGAAGGAGAGAGAAAAATGGACCCTTCACCTTCATATTTTCTGGAAAGTGCATCAACAATCACATTGTCTTTGCCTTTATTGTAAATGATCTCATAATAATATCCAAATAGATTAGTCACCCATTTTTGTTGCTCTGGGGAGGAAAGATGTTGTTCCAGAAAATACTTGAGGCTTTGATGATTTTTTTTTAATTTGGAACCATTTCCCCAATAGATAAGGGCACCAAAGATCCATGGCATGTAGAATAGCCAACATTTTCTTTTCATAGATTGATTTTCCAAAATTTCTCTCTGACAATTGTTTGTTGGTAAAAGCCAAAGGATGACCCTCTTGCATAAGGGTGACATCAATTCCTTTCCTGGAAGCATCACATTCCAGGACAAAGGTATTTGTGAAATCAAGAAGGGACAAGACTGGAGTGGTTCACATGGTCATCTTCAAGGTTTGAAAATCCTGAGCAGTTGCTGGAGTCCAAGTGAAAGAATTATTTTTAAGGAGAGCGGTGAGAGGTGCTGCAATATTTCCATAATTATTAACAAACTTGCGATAATAACCTATTAAATTCATAAATCCACGCAAGATTTTGAGAGTCTTTGGGTGAGGAAAATCTTTCATAGCTTCAATCTTTTTAAGATCCACCCTGACACCAGCCTTGCCAACAAGATGACCCAAGTACTTGACTTTCGAGGTGCCAAAAGCACATTTAGATTGTTTGAGGAAAATTTGGTACTGAGAGAGTAGATGGATAATTCGATCAACATGAGCAAGATAGACTGTGCAAGTTTTACTATAGATGAGGATATCATCAAATAAAACTAAGACAAAATGACGAAGAAAAGGATGAAAGACATGATTCATGAGGATTTGGAAAGTGGAGGGAGCATTACACAAGCCAAAGGGCATGACCAAAAACTCATAGTGGCCCTCATGATTTATAAATGCAGTCTTATGAATGTATGCCTTGTTCATATAGATCTGGTGGTAGCTAGAACAAAGATCAAGTTTAGTAAAGAACCGGGCACCACTCAATTCATCCAAGAGGTCATCAATGACAGGAATGGGAAATTTGTCTTTAATGGTGATTTTGTTGAGGGTGAGGAAGTAAGGGAATATGCACCAAGAACCTTATTTCTTAAGGACCATGATCACAGGAGAAGAGTAGGGGCTCGTACTAGGGTGGATAACACCTGCATTGAGTAGTTCTTGAATTTTTTTCTCAATTTCATTTTTTTGGGAAAAGGGGTGACGATAGGGACGAATATTGGGAGGAAGGCTTCTTGGGACAAGGGGAATGGAATTATCATGAACACCGTGGGAAGGAGGGAGTTCTTGTGGAGTGCCAAAAACCACTTGATGTTTAGAGAGGATGGATTGGAGGTCCTGCGGCACATAGTGTGTCTCAGTGGCTTGTGTGGCATGGAGTTGAGCAATAATTCTAGAATGACCCTTTTTGAGCAGCTTTTCCATGCGATGGGAATTAATGATCTCCGAAGAACTGACAATGATGCCTTGGAACTTATATTGTTGGCCCTCTTGGTCGAATTGCATAGTTAATTCCTTAAAATCCATGAGAATGGGAACCAAAGTCTTTAGCCATTCTGCACCCAACACAATGTCACAATCGCCCATGTCAATATAAAACATATGATATTTCAGGTGGTACTCACCAATTTGGAGACACACATTTTCACAAATTCCTCCACATTTCATGGAACCGCCATTGGTAATCATGATTTGAAAATTATTGACGACAAATATATAGCAATTAGTTTCTTGGGCAATACATCGATGAATAAAATTATGGGTGCTTCCACTATCAACAAGAATGATGACCTTCCTATGCTTAATGTAACCAATTATCTTGAGGGTTTGGGGTGCAGAGAATCCAATGGGAAATGATCAGTTCTACTTCGGGAGGGTCTAAGGGAGGGGTCATGTCAGTGGGTTCAGGTAACACGGAAACAAGGGGAGCCTCAACATACTCTCCCGAAACATCCTCTGATATGGTCATAAAAATATTTTGTTCCTTACACTTGTGCCCAGGAAAATATTTGTCATCACAATTATAACAAAGTCCTTTGAGTTGGCGTTGAACCATTTCGGCCCTTGTCAATTTACAGATCTTTAGTGGAGTAGAAGGAGAAGTGGGAGTGACTGGTTTAGTGCGAGGAATAAATGAGGGTTTTTGGTTTTGAGAAGAGACAACCTGTTGTGCTTCCTTATCTCTTTTAGTAGATTCCACCCAACTCTGAGGTCAAGTCATGAGAACATGGGCACAAATCGCATCCTTGAGGCCATCGGATAAAACATTCTCGAAAAAAGCATCAGACATGCCATCTGTATGAAAATCCAATCACACAAAAGAGGCTATAAAGTATTCCACTGTGCCAGATTGTTTCAACTTGGTCAAACCACCTAAATGGTTGGTGTCAGTGTCAAAGCATTCATAAATATCTGCCACAAAGTGTGTCCAAGACACATACCCTTGGTGGTCATATTTTCTCCATTGCCACTGTTGCCACCATTCTTGATCTAGATGGAGAACACCATACCAGAGTTTGGCCAACTCATTCGTAATGCCATACAAAGATAAATAATCTTCCATTTGAGTTACCCAACCAGTGGGATCCAAGCCATGAAATTTGGTCACATCCACACGTGAAATGAATAGGTCATGCTGAAAGTGATGGGGATGAAAATTCTAGGAATGAGAGGAAGTTTCACCTTCGGTTTGCAAACGTGGGTCAGATGAGGGAAATCTACAAGGATATGCAGCTTGGCGCAGATCATTGTAGTGACGAATTCAAGCTGGGTAGCAATGTCTTGTTTTAGGTATTGTTTGAGGTCCTCGATTGTGGCGGTGATGGAGGAATGCATGTTTTTATTGATGGTGGAAATATTGGCACTGAGTTGTCTCACTTCTTGTTGGGTTTCTGTGAAATTAGAGTGCAAGGTATTGAAGCAAGCTTCCAAGTCTTGGCTACGAGTGTGGGCCATGATGAAGAGGGAGCACGAAAAGGGGCAGGTGGGACTACAAAGAAAATGGGTTATGGGTGAAGTGTATCACAACGATCAGGGTGACGAGTTGAATCCAATGGGGTAAAGCCCAAATAAGGGTATTGGAAGGGGGTCGGGTCCACTAGAAAAACAATTTGCTGAAAAATGATAGGTATGATTGCAATAAGGGCGAAGAGAAAAATCCAACGGAACGGGTCTCAAATAGTGATTCCAAAGGATCCAAACTTTTTTTTACTCCTGCGGAGTTATACTCTGATATGAAGAATACTACAATAAAGAAATGCACAAATTCTTAATAGGAAGAAATGTGTAGTAATTTCACAACTTGAATGCATGAGACACAGTTGTGCGACAATAGATCTTGTCTATTCAGTTTTTTTTTCCATACCAAAGGTTAGGGTATTCAAGGGTTATACTGACAAGAGTTTCCCCTGTGCTATAACTCTTTGATATATGTGCGGGGCCCAACAGTATTACTCGACCCAATATCTCAGGGCACCAACTAAGGAGGCTAGATCATGCTCTTAGCCGTACTACCCGACTACCCAGGTACTAGAGAGTATCTTCCTGAGTGTTTTTCTCGATGGCGCTATAACAGTCAGGCGACCAATCGATTTATCTATGGAGGGCTTCAAGAGATCTAGGCTGATCCGTATACAAGTGTTGTTTGATACACTACCACTCAAAGGGGTACCAACAGGGGTTACAAGGGTGGCCAACAGATGTGCGCTTAAGTACCACTTGTATTTCCTGCGTGTATGAATCCCTGACCGCGGGTTTATGTGCATAACAATAAATCTTTGTAGCTTAAAGACGTTGGAATACGTCTCTACCCTAAAAAAAAAATTAACCCACAAGTTTTTGCCGAGGAAGGTGCTCTAATACCACTTGTAATATTCTAGATATAAAATAGTATGCAAAACATAAATAATTAGCTATAAATGGTGGATAAGCAACAATAAAACTAGAACAACACCACAATAATACCAAAATGATACCAGAATAACACCATAAGAGAACTTTGATTACTGAGAGAAATGTTCACTTTCCTCTTCGAGGGGGCAACCTCCAGCAGAGCAGAGCTCTATTACAATAATATCCAAGACAAAACTTCTCATACCCTCGACTCCTATTTATACTAAATATGTTTGTCAAAAGAACAATCTAGAGGAAGATCCTTCTAGAAGTGGAAGCTTCTATTAGGTCTTCTTACATTGGACTTATTCTTCCTTATTGCTAGGCCTTATTAATATTGACCTTTATTACATGGAAATATATTATACTACCTATGTGAGGGGTTAGGTCCCTAACATTGTTAAGTTTAGTTACAAAGTAGGATAAGGATGACTATGTTGATGTAGTATTTGAGTCATCTCATTAATTATACTCCWTAGCTCTTAACCATTTGTAGCCGACCTTCTCCACATCCCTTTATTCCTCTTGTGCATCCTTTTCAATGATATTTATGCTCCTTTATCACACAATCTTGTCCATACAGTCCCTCACAACTCCCAAAATGAAGGGGCCAACATTGGACATTACCTTTAAAAGCTAAGAAAAGATAATGGCGACGAATATGTTAACACAAAGTTCAACACTTACTGCATTGAACACCATATCTAGATGCAACAAACTATTCCATACACATCACAACAAAATGTGTTTCTAAGATAAAGAATTGCACCTCAAAGGAAATGGCTAATTGTATGCTCCAATATAAGTATCCGAGTCCACATTTTTGGACAAGAAGTTATCAATTGCGCAAATTACATAGTTAACCACACTCCCACTGAGGCTTTAAAAACTAAATCTATCAAAGAATCATGGAGTAACATAAAGCCATATGTAACCCATTTTTGTGTGTTTAGTAATGAAGCATGGGTGCACATTCTTGATGAGAAAAGAAAACCTTATAGCTTAAAAGAGAGAAGTGCATTTTTATCGGTTATTAAGAGCATGTAAAAGGTTATTTACTTCTTGCACCTAATGCAACAAAAGTCATTTTTAGAAGAGATGTTAAGTTTGATGAAGGTCTATCAATGTGGAAGCCATCCTCAACGCATGTGCCATCCCATCCCCCTTTTCTCCTTCTATATCAAAATTTTCTTCTTCTAATCCTTTGGTTTCTATTATGGATCATTCTTCTTAAGATGATGACAATGTGGATGAAACTATCACTTTGCATGCTCAAACTTTTCCTCTAGATGAGTCGATTGAACATGAACATGAACCAACTCCACTACTTCCTCGATTGGTCCATAAAATAAGGGAATCCATTGGTGATTTAATTGGTGATCCTTCTAATCAGTGTCGAGCATGTTCATAGGTATAGTAAGCTTATTCTCTTTTGGCCCAAGTTCTAAAGACTACAGATTCATAAAAATTTAAAGAATCTTCTAATCATCCATAATGGGATGCACTCATGAATGAATAATTTGATTCCTTGACGGTGAATGATAGATCTAGTTCCTCTTCCAAAAGGAATAAAAATTGTTAGATGAAAATGGGTTTATAGGACTAAGTATTCCATAGATGGTAGTGTTGATAGACACAAGTCCTAGTTAGTTGCCAAAGGATTTTCACAAGTAGAATGTGTGGACTACAATGAACCCTTTTCCCCCAATTCCAAATGAATTCCATCTACCTTGTTCTTTCCTTTGCAATGTCATATTTATCAAAGGTCCATCAAATGTATGTCAAATCCACCTTCATGCATGGGGATTTTCAAGAATAAATTTATATGGAATAAAATATTGGCTTTTTTTAGAGTGACCCCAACCTTGTTTTCTACCTCAAGAAATCCCTCTATGGCCTCAAGCAAGCTCCTCAGACTTGGTATGAAAAAATGGATGGTTCCTACTTGAATTTGGATTTTCTAGTTGAAACTACAACCCCAATGTCTATACCAAGCAAGTAGGTGATCGTATTATCATACTTGTACCTGATGTTGATGGCCTTATCCTCATTGATAGTGACCCTAAACTTATAACCCATGTGAAATCTAGTGTTAAGGTAACTTTTAAATGAAAAACTTAGGATACACACTATTTTTTTGGCCTTGAAGTGTTGCAAACATAGGAATGTATCTCTCTTTCCCAACCTAATTATTCATGTGACCTTATTTTTCACTTTCACATGTACAATTATAAACCAACCCCATATCTCTTTCAATCTAGAGTTAAATTTTCTACCACTTGCACCTCACTCAAAGTGGATACCACTTTGTACCATCATTTATAATCCTTTTGTATTTTAATCACACTCACCTTGAAATATCCTTTGTTGTTGGTCTCATCACTTGATACATGAAAGAACCCCATGAAAGGAATTAGTTAGTATCAAAGAGGATACTTCAATATATCATGGGTACATGTTAGTTTGGTATACAATACATTTTAGGGGAATCTCCTATGTTGGTTTGTTTTATAAAATCCAACTACGCCGATGACCCTAATGATCACAAGTATACTATAGGTATTGTCTTCAAGCTTGGTTCCATACCTATCACTTAGGATTGTAAGAAAAAATGTCCTTTCTCTTTTTCCACAAAAGAAAAGTATCGTGCAACAATTCATGCAATCCAAAAATTTCTTTGGCTTTGACAAATCCTTTCAGTGCTTGGATTCCAGTAGTAGTATCCAACCACTCTCTAGTGTCATAATAAAAGTCCCATTCATATCACCAAGGATGATTTTTAGTATCAATGCAACAACCATATTGGGTTACACATGCACTTCATTCCAAATCTTTTTTAGGAGCACACCCTTGAGTGCTCTATCACCATATGAATGATAAAGTTGCTCACATATGCATGAAGTCCCTCATAGAAGTCAAGTTCTTAAAGCTTTGGTATATGTTACATGTTCCTGAAGTTGTCATTACATGGGGATAGGATTTAATGATTACCTCTTTCTCCTTTTGTCACATTGTAAATCGTTCCATCCTATCCCAAGTTTACCTTCAAGGGGAATATTAGGATATTTAGACACTAGAAGTTAATTAAGGTCAACATGGTATAATGTAATGTTAGGTTAAAGTGTGCTTTTAGTGTTCTTTAATATTTTACTAATATGAGGGTAACAAACATTTCCTACAGATGAGTGATTCGAAGGTTCAAACATCTCCTTGATCTTAACAACACTTAATCTATGACATAACACTCAATTGGTCTATGATCTACATTAAAAAATCATTGAGGGACATTTGTCAACAATTGATTGTGATAGTTGTTCATGTAAACTATTCATTTTTGTGTTAATCAATTGCCTCAAGTGGTCATGTTAGCTAGGGCTGTGGATTGTTTCCCTCCTTGTGTTGAGATTTTATGTAATTTCAGAAGTTATTCCTAAGCGTAATTGTATTGGTTATTCCTAAGTGTAATTGTGAAAGGGTTGATTGATAAGTCATGTCTTTTAGGTCTTTTAGAGTATAAATAGAGGTTATATCGAGTCAATTTGATCATTCATTTAATATAAGTACAATAGAGTAGTACACAATTATCTAGGATGTTATTCTTGGTTCATGTTTGGGTCTCTTTGGTCTTGATTTCATGAAAGAGCATTGTATTACATTATACATGTTGGAGGAATATCTACTGAGGAAAGTTTGTAGGGTTTTAGCCCCCATGAGGGTTTCCCTGAGGATATATCTTATTGTTCCGTGGATATCTATCTTTCAGTTGTGATCCTTTTGCATATTAAATAATAATAAAACAATATAATACTTTAATTGTTGGAAAAATAAAAATAAATCAACATGGTATCAAAGTAGGCCTGAAAAATAAGATTTTCCACTGATTTTTGGAAGTGTTTTGGAAAACTAACTTCATCTTTCCAGGAAGGATGAATACCGGCACCAAAATTGACGAGAAGATGGAAGGAACAGAAAAATCCATGTCATGGAAGTACATAGTAGGCCTCATTCTGGAAGAACATGATTTAGAAAAATTTGTTGAGGAGGAAGTTCCAAAACCAGAGGAAGATGAAGCCGAGGAAAAACATAAAAAGAAACATGCCATGGCTAAGAGTATTATTGCAGACTCAATCAAGGATCATCTGATCCATCATGTTTCTCCATTAAAATCTCCGAAGAAGATGATGGATGCATTGAATCGATTATTTGAAGGAAAAAACATCAACAAAAGGATGACATTGAAGACCCAGATGAAGAATGTGAAGCTTCAAGATTCAGAGTCCATTCACTCTTACTTCTTGAGAGTGAACCAGATCAAGGAAGCTATTGAAGCTATTGGAGACACTGTTGATGAAGTAGAAATGGTGATGACCACCTTGAATGGTCTCCCAAGTTCATGGGCCTCATTCATTCAAGGAATATGTGCAAGGAGGAAGCTAATCAAGTTTAGAAGATTATGGGAAGATTGAACTCAAGAGGAAGCAAGGCTGGTAGCAAGAGAAGAGAAATTGAGAGATGATGATCAAGATTTAACTACTCATACAAGGAAAGGAAAGAGTAAGAAAGAATCCTCATCCCCAAAGAAACCTAAAAAATTGAAGAAGAATCGAAGAGACTATTAAAATGTGATGTGTTTCTGTTGCAAAAAATTGGAACACGTTGTAAAATTTTGTCCCCTTATTCTTAAACTAAAAGAAAAGGAAAATAGAAAGAGGCATCATGCTCATGCTGCTGAAGATGATGAACCACCAAAGAAAATTGTAATAGAAGGTGATTCAAGTGATGATGACTACGTCCTAATATCATCGCTCACAGGAACAATCACCCCTGGAAATGATACTTGGTTGGTGGATAACGGTTCTTCTAAGCACATGATAGTGTATACAAGCTCTCTTTCAAACTTAATTTATAAAGACTCACCTCATAATGTGAATATGGGTGATGATTATCAATATCCGATCAAAGGAGTAGGAGAGGCCTCCTACAAACTAGATTTTGTGAAGGTAATGAGGATGAAGGACGTGCTTTATGTACCAGGTTTGAAGAAAAACCTTCTCTTAATTTTATCTTTTGATGAGAAGGGTTTCATGGTTGCATTTGTATATGGGGAAGTTCTCATGTGGCCAAAAGGAAATACGTCTGATGATGCAATTTTTATTGGTGTCCAAGAAGGAGGACTATATAAATTAAAGGGACACTCAGATTCAACATTGATTCACGACACTATGAATTCAAGTGAGGTATGGCATATGATATTTTCCCACCTACACTATAGAGCTTTACCAATCGTGAGAAAGATGGTAACATGACTACCAAATATTCAGGTGAATCCATATTGCATGTGAAAAGGTTGTACACAAGGCAAGAATGTGAAGAACCCTTTTCCAAGCAGTGATAGTAGAGCAAAAGGAGTCTTGGATATTGTACACTCGGATGTATGCAGACTGATGTCAACACCATCGCTCAACGGGTACATATATTATGTATATTTTATTGATGATTACTCACACAAAACTTGGATTTAATTCTTGAATTCAAAAGCTGAAGTATTTGGTAAGTTCAAGGAATTCAAGGCACTATTAGAAAACTTAACAGAAAGGATGATAAAGACGTTGAGATTAGAAAATAGAGGATAATTCACCTCAGATGAATTCATAGATTTCTGCAAAGAAGTTAGGATTAAGAGGGAACTCTCTACTCCTTATAATCCACATCAAAATGGAGTGGTAGAGATAAACAATCAGACGATTATGGAAGCAATGAAGGCCATGATCCATTATCAATATTTACCTATGTATCTATGGGAAAAAGTTGCGATGACAACTGTGTACGTACCAAACAAAATTCGCCATTGAGTTCTTGAAAAAAAGACACTGGATGAAGTGTTTTTAGGAGATAAGCCAAAGGTTAGCCACCTGAGGTTATTTGGTTTTCTTGTATATGTGCATATCCCCAAGGACAAGAGAACAAATTTGGACCCATATGGAAAGAAAGGTACATTTGTTGGGTACAATGAAACATCAAAGGCCTACATAGTATACATTCCCGGTCACCGGAAGATCTAGATTAGCAGAGATGTCACCTTGGATGAGGGTGTATATTTTCACAAGTTAAAGTAGGGTCATGCAGAGGAATCTCATGATGAAGAGAATGGATTTCCTAGAGCCACGAAGACAAGAGAAGTGGAAGCAGATGAATCCATTCCTTAGGATCAGGATATGACTAAACCATAGTGGCCTGTGGAGAATCCTACACAAAAGAGAAGACCAACTTGGGAACTAGAGGCCATAAAATATGCAGAGAGATATGGTGCCCATGATGGATCATCTAGGAAAGTCAAGAAACCAAAATCGTATGCCGGCTATGTGGCATTATTATGTGATATCATTGATGTAGAGCCTACCAACTATGAAGAAGCTGCAGAAAATAAAGAATGGAAGGATGGCATGGTCGAGGAATACCAATCAATAGTGAAGAATGACATTTGGGATGTGGTTCCCATACCCACAAAAAAATCAGTTGTGAGCTCCAAGTGGATATTCAAGATGAAGCATGCTACAGATGGAAGCATTGAGAAATACAAGCTAGATTTGTAGCACAAGGATTTTATCAGAAGGAAGGAATTGACTACGAGGAGACTTTTTCTCTTGTGGAAAGATATACTTCAATAAGGACTGTTCTTTCAATAGCTACTATGATGAAATGGAAGGTTCATCAGATGGAAATGAAGAAGAAATTTTTGAATGGGGTAATAGAGGAAGATGTTTACGTGGAACAACCACAAGGATTCAAGACACATGACAGGGAGACGCATGTGTGTAGGTTAAAGAAGAAATTATATAGATTGAAGCAAGCACCCAGAGCATGGTATGGTTGGATTGATGGTTTTCTGATGAGCTTGGGATTTTCCACGAGCAGTGCAGATCCTAACCTTTACTTCAAGGTTGAGGATGATGGAACAATGATATTACTACTATAAGTGGATGACCTGTTCTTGACAGGAGTGGAGAAGCTTATCATTGAGTGTAAGAGAAAAATCTCTACATAGTTCAAAATGAAAGACCTAGGTTTGATGCACTACTTTTTGGGTCTAGAGGTATGGCAGAGGAAGAATGCAATCTTCCTAAATCAGGGAAAATATGTTGTGGAGATCATGAAGAGGTTCGGGATGTTGGACTGTAAACCAATGACCACACTAATGAAATCAAATATGAAGTTGCTGGTTGATACAACTTCATATGTTGTGGGTTCTACATTATACATGCAGATGATTGGATCATTGATGTATTTGAAAAATACAAGACCAAATATATGTTTTGCTGTGAAAACCCTAAGTTAGTACATGGTTGACCCCAAGCATGTTCACCTGATTGCAATAAAACATTTGATGAGGTACCTTAAAGGTACAGTGGATTATGGGCTCAAGTATGTTACAAAGAGTGAGATCAATCTACTTGGATATTCAGATTCAGATTGCGTCGGTAGTGTTGCAAACCAAAAAAGTACATTAGGATGTTGCTTCACTTTGGGATCTGGTATGATTTCATGGATCAATAAGAAGAAGTCATGTGTAGCACTTAGTACGACTGAGGCAGTGTATGTGGAAACATGTGAAACAAGTCACGAAGAAGTGTGGCTTCGAAAATTTCTGACTGGATTATTTGATATTGTGATGGAAGCGACCTGTATCTTGTGTGACAACTAGAGTTGTATAAAGTTGTCAGAGAGCCCGATGTTTCATGATAGGTTGAAGCATATCGAAATCAGGTATCACTATATCAGGTATATGGTGCAGAAGGAATCAGTGAGGCTCCAATATGTGTCTACTGATGAGCAGGTTGCAGATGTGCTGACAAATCCATTATCAAGGATGAAGTTCGAGTACTTCAGGGAGAAGATTGACGTAGTCCCTCTTCAGAGGGAGTGATGGATTTAGATGTTATCCCAGGGTAGTGGATGTCACAATGACTTGTTGTATCTATTGGAAATATACCCACCGACCCTGGATGCTTGCTGAAGAGACGAGGTGCAAATTTTATGCAGGGTACTGGATGTCATGCATAAGATATCCGATTTTTCTGCGGGAAACTAGATAGTCTCATGATGACATGTTGTATCTATTGGAGAGCTACCCACCGACCGTGGATGTATGATGTGAAGTCACTATGGATTTCATGTGATGTATATATTCGTGTGTCCGACAGTCAATGGTAATGCGCTCGTGTGGATGATGACAATGTTATAGTCTGTGCCCGATAGAATACCTTCCTCATTAAGAGGGAGTGTTGAGATTTTATGTAATTTCAGAAGTTATTCCTAGTTGTAATTGTATTAATTATTCCTAAGTGTAATTGTGAAAGGGTTTATTGATAAGTAATGTCCTTTAGGTATTTTAAAATATAAATAGAGGTTATATCGAGTCATTTTGATCATTCATTGAATATAAGTACAAGAGAGTAGTAAACACTTATCTAGGAGGATATTCTTGGTTCGTTGATCC
>ML791080.1:13755-49876 GCA_009831015.1 Picea engelmannii | reverse complement strand
AATAGGGGTGAACATTCCCTCATATTTATTTGGAGGGTGTTTATCTACAATGGACCTGGATTCCTCTACTTGCATTGGAAATTTCTTGCAATCCTATGCAAAATGTCCATACTTGTGACAACTATTGCACTTACAATGACATTGTTCATAATATAATAATTGATTGTGCATCCACCCATCTAGGTTTAGTTGAAATAATTTTGGCATGCCATTCTCCAAGTATACCACTACAAAAATGTGCAAGTAGGACTATATTTCAGTTTAGATCTATCAATGTAGCTTTCAAGTGAGTTATTGATCGATAACATGCTTTTATCATTTGAAAATATTCATGGGAGATGAGGGAGGAAAAACCAAACTACTATTTATGTGGGGACATATTCTTTAGGGTTGAGTTATAAAAACCATTAATTGAGATAAATTCCTCGAAGAATTATGAAATAGGTTTTTTTTTATGTAGATCAGGCCCTATGCTCATTAAGCTCAAAGATGAAAGTATAGAAACCCATTCCATAGAATATGATCTAAATTCTTCCTTTTATAAGTGGAATCCATTTTTAAAGCCATAATTGTTGATGATTGCAGCTATGTGAGACATTCTCTAGCTTACAAACCTCAGAGATGTTGACCATTGCAGCTATGTGAGACATTCTCCAGCTTACAAACCTGAGAGAAAGCCCTTGAGAAGGGTGTGTGGTTCCTATCTGATACAGAGATGGAATGTAGAGATGACCTCCTCCATACAGAGAGTTGAGAAGAACTCCATATGATTCTCCCTTGTAACGCAGTGAGAAAGACGATCTGCGGAGTTGGATGTGCCTGTGGCTGAGCACAAGGTGAACGTGTGAAATCCAAAAGTGTTGGGTCCATCGTCATGAGAACATAAATGAAGATGATGTATTAGCCTCCTCTAAGCAAAAGAGTTGACGAGAAAATATAGATGACTCTCATGTGTAATGCAATGGGAAAAAATATCTGTTGAGTGGACGTGCCTATGGACGAGCACATGTAAACATGATCCTAGTGGTTAAGAACTAGTGAAGAAGTGGTTCTTCTGTGTAATGCAGTGAGCCAGAGATATGGACATAACTATGGATGTGCCCCTAGTGGATGAGAACTATTTGGTGTATAATATTCCTTGCTATATTGTTCAAGAGTCATACCTTCCTGTAACCCTAATTATAATGTAAAGGGTATAGGTTGGCCCCACCTTAATGTGACTAGTAATTAATGTAAAAGATAATTAATCTGGTTAATATTAATTATATTATAATCTAGTGAGGTCAACCCTGTTGTGCCAATAGACACTTCTATTGACAGGTTCAGTTTAGTATAAGTAAAGGTAGATTCCCCATTGTGGAATCATATCTCTCACATGAGTTTGGAATTTTCAGCAAGTATATCTTCTTGGGAAAAGTGCGCACCTCTCTTGGGTGCTAGTCTTCTAGGGTTTGAACACCCTCTTGTGTGCTAGTTCTTATTGGCAGTGAAGGTATTTATCTTGAAGAATATAAAAAATGATTTGTCTAGGTTTTATTCTCTTGTTGAGAAGGGTTTCCCAGGATACTTCTTGTGTTCTCGTGCATGGTGTTTCTTCTTGTGATCTTGGTTGCTACAACATTATTGTTTATGGTTAAGACAAATGAAAAATTGGAATGAAATACATGATTAACCTAGATTATTGAAAAATTAACATGGTATCAGAGCATAGGTCTTGAAGATCCCATTGCACAAACATTTTCCAGCCATTCTCTCTCACTTCTGCAGAAATTGTACAACCTTCCTAGGGTTTCCAGAAATTCCGTACGACCTAGTCTTATGAGGGTTTTCAAAACTTAATACTTGGAATCTAGGGGAAAAAAGGACATAGGTGTGTATGGCCTCCTTCAACGCACCTCCAACAAGTCTCAGATTGCATTTCTGAGCATTTTGACTTTTTGGCCCTAGGGTTTCTAGGGTTTCGCCAATTTCTATAGAAAATTTCAGAATTGTATTTTTGCAACTCTTTGAAGAATCTGTTCAACTTACTAGGGCTATCATATTTCTCAAGGATTATTGTTGGCAGTCATAATCCCAACAAAACCTAAGAGTGCTAGCCTAGCCTAGTTGTTAGGTTTTATAGCCTAGTTGACAAGGGTTTGTGAATAATCCAAAGATGAGCAAAATCATGATGGGAGGCAAGATTGATGATTCAAGCAAACTCAGTTCCAGGAAGACCAGACCTCAAAGAAATGAAGACATCAACATCTCAACACTCTCAGTTATGGTCCCTACCAATGATAATACTTGGTTAATTGATAGGGGTGCCTCCAGGCACATGACCGGCCTTAGAAATCACCTAACATATTTTGTTGAGAAAGAGACACATATACATGTTGTCCTTGGAGATGATGACAGATATAATGTGATAGGAGTTGGAACTTCTACCTTCCAACTATATTCAGATATGCAAATTAAATTAGAAGAAGTATTGTATGTACCCGGAATGAAGAGAAACCTTGTCTCTATTTCTTCCTTGGAAGACAAAGGATACATGATTACTTTCTCATAAGGAAGAGTTCTTGCATGGCACAAAGAATCTCATACAAGTTCTTCCAAGGTAATTGGTGTCTGAGAAAACAACTTGTATAGATTGACTATCAAACCAGTTCAAGCCTTATTACATGACAATATCATCTTTAGTGAGTTATGGCATAGAATACTTTCTCACATTCATTATAGAGCTCTTCTAGATCTAGGAAAAATGGTAACATGTCTACCAGAAATAGAGATTCATCGTAAAGGTGTTTGCAAAGGTTGTTTCCTTGGAAAAAATATTAAAGGATCCTTCCCAAGCAGTGACCAGGGATGATTTTAAGGATGGAAATTTATTTTAAAATGTAGAAACCTTGGAGAATATTACTAATCCTTCCTATGTCAACAATAAATGTTTGGCAATATTTTTTTAAAAATATTCAAATTTCTAAGTATTTTATATAGTTTTTATAAAATTTTGGCGATTTTAATGGTAAAATAATTTTATCCTATAGAATTTGGGCGAATCATTTTTAAAATAACGAATCTTGTTTTTGGAAAACCCATGGAAAATTAGCCCATGAGCGAAATTTAGCCCCTAAAATCATCCCTGGCAGTGACAATAGATCCAAGGAAATCTTGGACTTGATACATTTAGACGTATGCGGGCCAATGACTGTTGAATCTATAAATGGGTACTTATACTATGTAATCTTCATAGATGATCACTCCAGGAAAACATGGATTTACTTTCTAAATAACAAGGAAAGAGTCTTTGCAAAATTTCAAGAATTCAAAGCTCAGATTGAGAACCAGACCGGAAGAAAAATCAAAATATGAAGATCAGACAATGGAGGAGAATACACCTCAAAAGAATTCAATATTTTTTGTATTGAAGAAAGAATCAAGAGGGAGTTCACAGTTCCTTACAACCCTCAACAAAATGGTGTAGCCAAAAGGAAAAACAAAACTATCATTGAGGCAACAAAAGAAATGATACATGATCAAAGTCTACCTATGACTCTATGGGAAGAAGCATGTATGACAACAATATATGTTCAAAATAGAAGTCATCATCGAGTCCTAAATAAATTTACTCCAGAAGAAGACTTCACCGGAGTGAAGCCCGAGATTGGACACTTCAGAATATTTGGATGTCCAATATATCTTCATGTACCCAAAGAAGAGAGATCCAAACTAGAACCTTCAGGAAGGAAGGGCACATTTGTTGGATACAACGAATCCTCAAAAGCTTATCGAATCTACATTCCTGGTTAGAGACAAATTGAAGTAAGAAGAGATGTTACTTTTGAAGAAGAAGTAGCCTTCTAGAAATCCAGAGAATCTCAGATGGAAATTGATAGTGAGACAATACCTTCTCCTCCTTCAGTAATTCAGAGGGAGATAGATATTATTCCAAATGATCTAATAGCTCCAGTTGATCCAGTCATTCCAGCTGATTTAGTTTCTCCAAGAAACATACCCAGAGATATTACGGTTGGACATAAAAGGCCTGCTTGGGCCTGACAAACTCTACAAGAAGAAGAAGGGCATAAAGCTCCACAAGGAACAACCAGAGAGAGAAAAATACCAAAGATATTCTCAAGCTACCTTTTAGCCATGACCCACATTATTGACTCATAGCAAACTTGTCATGGAGAATCTTCAGGTGAACAAGTATGGAAAGATGCCATGACTGAATAATACCAATCTATATTAAAAAATGATGTATGGGATGTTGTTCCAAGACCAGAGGGAAAGTCCATAGTGACTTCCAAATGGATTTATAAAATCAAGCATGCTGTTGATGGAAACATTGAAAAACACAAAGCAAGATTTGTGGCCAGAGGGTTTTCACAAATAGAGGGAGTTGACTATGAATATAGTTTAGCACCAATAGCCCGATATACCTCCATCCGTTCCATCATTGCACTAGCTGCTTCCATGGGTTGGAAGCTACATCATATGGATGTAAAGACAATCTTTCTCAATGGTGAAATTGAGGAAGAATTTTATATTGAGCAACCAGAAGGTTTCGTTGTACACAATGAAAAATCTCAAGTATGCAGGTTGAAGAAAACCCTATATGGTCTAAAGCAAGCACCAAGTGCTTGGTACGAGAAAATGGATGGATTTCTGATGAGTTTGGGCTTCAACAAAAGTACTTCTAATCCAAACTTATATTATCACATTGATGGTAATGAGTTTTTGATTTTGGTCTTATATGTGGACGACCTTTTCCTCACCGGTTTAGAGAGACTCATTGCTGAATGGAAACAAGCATTGTCTGCTAAATTTGAAATGAAGGATTTGGGCTTGATGCACTATTTCTTGGGACTAGAAGTATGCCAGAGAACATATGAGATTTTCCTAAGTCAAGGAAAATATACTATGGAGATACTAGAAAAGTTCAGTATGACATAATGTAAATCCATGCCCACTCCAATGGTAATGGATTTGAAGAAAATGAGTGATACTGATTCAAGATAAGTAGATCCACACTTATACCGACAATTGATTAGATCTCTGATGTATTTGGTTAACACTAGACCAGACATTTGCTATGCAGTAAATGTGCTTAGCTAGTTTATGAGACAACCAAAACATACACATTGGATAGTTGCAAAACATGTATTGAGATATTTACGAGACACAATTGGTTATGGCCTAAGATATGCATCCAGTGTGGACTTGAGTCTGCAAGGATATGCCGATGCAGATTGGACAAGAAGCGCAGTATATAGAAAAAACACCTCTGGTTGTTGCTTCACTTTAGGTTCGACCATGGTTTCTTGGTGTAGCAGAAAACAAAGCTTTGTGGAATTAAGTACCACATAGGCATAGTACATTTCATTGAGTGTGGCAGTTTGTGAAGCAGTGTGGCTTCGAAAACTTCTGACTGACTTGTTCGATCATCAGATGGATCCTACTACTATTCATTGTGATAACCAGAGCTGTGTAAATCTGTCTGAGAACCTGATGTTTCATGATAGATTGAAACACATTGAAATAAAATATCACTATATCAGAGACATGGTGTAGAGGAAGACAATACACGTGCAATATATTCCTACTCATGAACATATCGCATATATCTTCACCAAACCACTTGCCTAGACAAAGTTTGAGTATTTTCGTGAGAGACTTGGCCTAGTGGAAAATGCCTCCCTAGCTGAGAGGGAGTGTTGATGATTTCATCTATGTGAGACATTCTCCAACTTACAAAACTAATATATGTTGACCATTGTATCTATGTGAGACATTCTCCAACTTACAAACTTGAGTGAAAGCCCCTGAGAAGGGTGTGTGGTTCCTATCTGAGATAGAGATGGAACATAGAGATGACCTCCTCCATATAGATAGTTGAGAAGAACTCCATATAATTCTCCCGTGTAACGCAGTGAGAAAGATGATCTGCAGACTTGGACGTGCTTGTGGCCGAGCACAAGGTGAACGTGTGAAATCCCAAAGTGTTGGGTGTATAGTCATGAGAAAAGAAATGAAGATGATGTATTAGCCTCCTATGAGTAGAAGAGTTGACGAGAAAATCCAGATGACTCTCCTATGTAATGCAGTGGGAAATACGATCTGTTGAGTGGATGTGCCTATGGATGAGCACATTTGAACGTGATCCTATTGGCTGAGCACTAGTGAAGAAGTGGTTATTCTATGTAATGCAGTGAGAAAAATATATGGACATCCCTATGGATGTGCCCCTAGTGGATGAGCACTAGTGGGTGTATAAGATCCCTTGCTATATTGTTCAAGAGTCATACCTTCCTGTAACCCTAATTGTAATGTAAAGGGTACAAGTCAGCCCCACCTTAATGTGACTAGTAATTAATGTAAAAGATAATTAATATGGTTAATATTAATTATATTATAATCTAGTGAGGTTGGCCCTGTTGTGCCAATAGACACTTATGTTGACAGGTTTAGTTTAGTATAAGTAAAGGTACATTCCCCATTCTGGAATCATATCTCTCACATGAGTTTGGAAATTTCAGCAAGTATATCTTCTTGGGAAAAGTGCGCACCTCTCTTGGGTGCTAGTCTTTTAGGGTTTGAGCACCCTCTTGTGTGCTAGGTATTATTGGTGGTGAAGGTATTTGTCATTGAAGAATATAGCAAAGGATTTGGTTGGGTTTTCTTCCCTTGTTGAGAAGGGTTTCCCAGGATACTTCTTGTGTTCTTGTGCATGGTGTTTCTTCTTGTGATCTTGGTTGCTGCAACATTATTGTTTATGTTTAAGACAAATGCAAAATTGGAATGTACTACATGCTTAACCTAGCTTATTGAAAAATAAATAATAATTCCATCGAGTGTAGTGAGAGATAGATTCTGGTGAATTGGTCTGTTAAATATCTCTCTGATAAGATTAGTGATTTCTTATGTAAGGTCGGTGGGGGGACTATGGCGTAAGGGATCTGATCTAGTATTTTGAAAACATGAGAATGCTTGTATTGGATGATTTGGTCTTTTTGGAAGTTGATGATACTACGAATTGGAAGAACACAATCTTATGGTCAAAATCTAAGGAGGTATCTCTTTGAGAACATCTCCCTCCCTCTTGCAACCCTAAATCCCATATTTCTCTTAGTTCACATAAGAGAAAAAAAACCCTCTCTCCAGTTAAGATGATCTATTGCAACCAAGTAGTTGAGGTCATTGGAAAGCGAGATTGAAGGAAAGGAGAATAGATCAATTTAGCAAGAAAGAAATTGGGTTGATTTGTTTGAGTTCCCTTATGTGTACAACACTTATTTATAATTTCATCTCATTTGGCACTGTGGTTGCATACATATATGCATTTTAATTTCCAAGTTTGTTTTTGAGGGAAAAAAAAATAATAATTTTGTAGGAGTTTTATCTCATTCATTAATTGTCATAATCTAATAAAATTTGGAAGATATGTATGCCTTGGTATCTAATATCTATAGTTCAAAATTCAACAATATTGGAGAAATATTGACAAATATATAGCCTCTTAAGTTTATGTTCTATTTTAGTGTATGTTATTTTTTTTTTCCAAACCCTAATGCTCATATTTGATGTTGAAAATGCACTCAATTAGATATCTTTTTTTGGAAAACAAGATCCTAGAGAGCGGTGGATTAATTTTAGGAAAAAAATAACCATAATTTTTATGAAATATTTTTTTAAACTTTAAGGTTGAGGCTTATATATGGAAAGTAGTAAGCATCGAGTGATAGAGTAGTAATGGTAGTATATGGTCCAATAAACATATTAGGATGTATGTGTGCATAAATCCAATGATGTACATTGGGGTGTATACTACCATTAGTATTCTATAGCTTGATTCTTAATGTTTTCCCTTCTATTTGGTGGTGCAAGCTTGAAGTAAAAAATAAACTCACTATGGAAGAGTTTGAACCAATTTTCTTATCTAGACAGGGAAAGAAAAAAGAACATAAATAAATTCTTAAATCGTGATGGA
Source organism: Picea engelmannii (assembly GCA_009831015.1). Classification (NCBI taxonomy): domain Eukaryota; kingdom Viridiplantae; phylum Streptophyta; class Pinopsida; order Pinales; family Pinaceae; genus Picea; species Picea engelmannii. The sequence continues at coordinate 41,904 of ML791080.1, read as the reverse complement.
AAGGAAAAGTTCAGGAAATTGAATTGGGGTAACTTCAAAGAAATATCACTCTTTCATGTTTCAAGTGCAAGGGAAAGTTCAAAATGAACAAATTATTGTTTCCATAGATCCAAACTGCACTTATAGTTATGTAATTGTTGATTTGGTGAAAAAATTACAAATATTTTCGAGAAGCATTGCAAAGTTAAATGTTAATGGTGAGAATGTCTCAATATATATGAACCTTAAATTGGTCATGGTTTATTACATTCTCTATTCAAATTTCCATGATTTACATATAGGAGCTGACGTTAGTCTTAGATCAAACTGGTTATCATCTTTGGGCACTTTCTCTTTTGATTTAGAGAAGGGTTTTATGAAATTATAGTATAAAAAGATAACATTGCAAAGCACAGTGTAGTCAAAATTGTCCCCAAATAATGAAAAACATATGAAGAAAAACAAGGATAATGGAAATTGTTTACAAAATCAATATTTAGGTATGCAAGAAGAAGAAGAGGAAGTAAGGAAAAGGGATTGAGAAGAAGAAAAACTAATCTTCCAATGTTTCTTCCATTAAGTTCTTCCTCTTTATGATGAATCTTCTAGTGGAAAAATGTATTAGTAAATTTTTTGAAGAGAAAGTTGAAGAATCAAAAGACAAAAATGTAGAGGTAAAAATGGTGAAGCCATATCAACCTCCACGCTACCATGAGAGGAAAAAATTTAGAACAAAGCACTTATGGACAATTTGGCCTACATCAAAACCCACATTTTCAAGAAGGCAAAGGGAATAATTATATTTGGAATCAAAAGAGGAATAATATGGGAAAAAATATCTTTATAAATCATCACCAGTTAATATCACATACAGATCGTTGGATAATCAACCAGTGCGTCAATTGTTTACAAATCTATAACAATCATAGTACTTAGTTGCATATTATGCATGGCATATTATGTATCTCTTACCCCATATTTATAGTTCTTGATAATATAATATGTAACTAATGTTTATCTATGGCCATAAATTAATCATTAAGTAGGTGAAGACATATCCCTTTTTAGTGTGTTACCCCCCTAGGCTAGGGGTAACTAAGGAGATGATGTCTCAAGGCCCACATGTTGAAGACATGGAGTGCCGAGAGCGAGATGAGAAGGATTATCCCCTCCTCTCACCACACATCACCATTTGATCGACAACAACACCGTCCACCCCACTAACTTGGCCCACATAGAACAACAAGTCTTGCTTCATGAGGTAACAAGTTTGGTCTCGTGGTAAGTGTCATTTTAATAATTGAGGCAACTGGATGTGTTGCAAAGAGTTATTTCTTGATTATAAAAATGTTTGCTTGGAAAATATTCTTTTTTCCTCATTTCACCTTGGTGGTTGACATGTTTTCGTAATAAGTGGGTCACCCTCATGAAAATGATTGCTACTAGGGGGTCTCCTTGAAGGGTCATCGTACCATTCCAATACATAATTATAATTTTCCACACTTCTTCCATTTTCTTTCCTCATCTTTTGGGTTTTTCAGGTTTATTGAACCCAAGAAGGGATTGTACCTCCTTTCAAGCGAAGAAGGGGCTAAAGGCCCAGAGGCGTTCTAGCTGGAAAAAGATAAAAGCTATAAATTATCCTCTAAATGATCACCCTAAGGTACTAAGATCAATAAAACAATTCTCCATAAAAAATCAAGGACCTCTTAAAAAGAAACACATAATTAATAAATGTCCCGCTTGTTGAGGGAATGCATTTGCAATGTATTTTACTTTCCTTGCACATGACACTTAATGTTCTCCTAGATCCAAGTGGCATTGTAGTGTTCTTTAATTTCCATTGCACATAACACTCAATGTTTTGGACCATAATAAATTAACGATAATAAAATGGATTGGAAAAATGTTGCATTGAAAATGAGGATGCAACACACCCTCCACAAAGGAACCCATAAATAAGACAATATGAGCCCTTGATATGTCAAGAACCCCATGCCCAAAAGTCATACCCCCATCCACCTCATATTTACTACATGAATTTGAGAGGGTCTTCTTCGGAAAGACTCCTTAACTTGGGGATTGATCTACCCAATAGGGAACCATGGCAACCCTCCCATACCTAAATTTGGCAAATTATATAAGGTCTTTGAGCATTTCTTTAGTTTAAAAAAGGGGGATTTGATGCACATGTTTGGGTGGTTCTTTTATTAAATATGGCTTACTTGGAATGATACATGTGACTTGTGGACCCTTGGATGGCGTACTTGTTTGTCTATGTAGGATCTTACCAGGTGTAAGCTATTCCATGGAGGACCTATGCCATTTTGATATTCATGGGGGTTGATAAACCCAAGTATGGATGCCATACCCCACAAGATGGACAAAGGAACCTGGACCTATTGTGCACTTGAGATGATGGAAGCTTCCTTTGGAGGCACTTGGAAAACACTAGGTGATGACAGCGTAGCCCCTTGTACTTGGATGTTGGCCTTTGGAGGCCCAAGACATCATATTCCAAGCCTCAAGGCTAGGGTTTTGATGGGCTTGATGTTTTCGAAAAGAGGTGATGTGGTTTGAAGAAGGGAGATGCATGGAAATACACTCCAAAGAACGAGATATGGACACATGTACTTTAGAGGCCCAACGACTTGCATCTAGAGGTTCAACGTCTCATTTTTTGGGCCTAGCATCACCCTTTTTGGGCATGACATCACCGTTCTAAGGGATTTACTTTATGTAATTTTTATTTTTCAAATTGTAAAGGAAAATAAAGGGGTTCAACACTCTTTTAATTTTTGGTTGACTTTCTTCTGTAGATAAATTGGTTTCAGATGACCTCATATAAATAGAGGTAATCTCACTTTCATTTTAGACATAACTCACTTGAGAATTATATAAAGTCTTGGTTGAAAATTTCTCCTTACTTGGGAAATTCACTCTCTCTTATCTTTGGTGAAAAATGCGTTGAAATAACTCAAACACTTATATATTTAAACCTGCTATAGTTATTCACCAATAAATCAATGGAACTGCATGCAATTTACTGGAACTATGAGCAACAATAAAAGTGACTAAGCAATATGAAAATATTGCAGAGGAGATAACAATGAGCAATAGACAAAATCACCACATTTGACATAAGGAAATTTTGGGCAAATCCACTGGAAAAACCAATCAAGGCGATTATTCTTATTGAGCTAGGAGGAAAAATTCCGGGTTTACAAAAACAACATTATCAACATTAAATACACAACAATTATCTAGTAAACTGTGCCAATAGATGACCTTGAAAACTATGCCAAAGACCCTAAAAAAATGAACTTGATTTCTACCTCAAAATCCATGCCCATATTTTTGTTGTACAACTATGCTGTATGGTCCTATCTGGAAGCAAAAAACCCTTGATTTATATGCACAACAACTATACCTTTCTGTACATATTTCTATCTGTTAGATGTCTTGAAAATCATGCCAAACTTCTGTTGTATGGATTCCTCGAATTCAATGCCAAAAACTAGTTGTACAGACCAACAAATCTATATTGTACAACCCTCCTTTAATGTTGTACAAAACTGTATTAAACGCTGCACAATCTCCTTGGGATGCATGCCAATCCTCCTTGTTTTTACTATTTTCCTCTTAGCTCAAAAATTCTCTCTTGGAAATTGTGTCTATTCAACTTTCGCTCAAGCTCTCCTCAAAAGTTGTGCCCCACCTCTCCTCTAGTGCTCCTTTTATTACTCATTAATGAGTAACTTCCCTAACCTTGGTCTTCCAAAGAGACAAACAATCACTATTAGATCTTTCCCTCTTGTGATCAATGGTTGTGACTTAATCATCCGTTGAGCTCACTTAAATCACTTAAGTAACCCACATACCCATAAAGTCGCTTTTACCCCAACTTGAATTTATGAAATCACTTTATAAAAACACTTTACAAAGTCACTTAAGAGAGAAATTTGCTTGGTCTCTTCTAGATGTTGGGTGCCGCCAATGCAAAAGTACCTTCGAGCTACAAAATCTATTACTTTTTCTTAGCGAGGGAGGTACTTCTGGTACCTCCACCAGAATCGATATCCATCTCCATCATCTCATATGCTGTTGTAGTTTCTCCCTATGAACTTGAAGCCTCTGTTCCCACTGCACTGAAAGCCTCTACAACTACCTCTGATGATCTCTAAACTGAAGACATGCTCTTAGGAGTCTCCTCACTCTCCTGAGCATCCATATGCATCATCTCATACCTATTGAGTCCTGTGAGAGTACTGGAAGAAGACTGAGTCCCCGATATCAATTCACTCTCCCGTGTAACCTGCCCACTCTTCAACACTAACACAGAATCTTAATCCAGGAATCCATTGGATCCAACCATAGGCTGTCCAAGAAACATGTATAAACTTTCATACCCCCTGTCCTCGAGAGTTGAAACTGAGAGCATATTTAACTTCAACTCTGGGAAATGCAACACCTATGCCACCTTCATAGAACCTTCTGACTCTAAATGGAAATACACAGTTCCAACCCCCTTCACTGCATGCATGGTGTTAACCCCACAAACCACATGCAATTATGAGTCTATATTTGACACACTAAGTAACATTGACCTCATTCCTGTCATATGGCTAGATGCACTTCCTTTCCTGTGAGGTGGCCCAGTCATTGGAATTCTTCTTCCCATTACTCTTTCTTGCAAGAGAAATATTTTGTTCCTCTCTACAACATAATAGATCCTAGCCCAATATCTATCCTTTGATCTTGCTGGCTGCTATATTAACTTGTTGCCTCCTACTATAAACCTTCTTTTGGAAACCCTCACGAAAATAATTTTTTTCCCTTCCATCTTCTAAGCAAAAAACCCTAGAAAAACATTGCTATCCAAGTGCCAAACTCTGTCCACTGAACCTCAGAGCCCAAGCTATGATACCATGTTGAAATAACTCAAAAACTTAGTCAATAATAGATTTAAACCTCCTATAGTTATTCACCAATAAATCAATGGAACCACATGCAATTTATTAGAACTATGAGCAAAAATACAAGTGACTAAGAAATATGAAAATATAGAAACAAAATAAGAATGAACAATAGATAAAATCACCACATTTGACACAAGGAAATTCTGGGCAAAGTACCTAGAAAAACCCACACGGGGAAAACCAATCAAGGAGATTCTTCTTATTGAGCTAGGAGGAAAAATTCTGAGTTTACAACATCAACATTATCAACATTAAATACACAATAATTATCTAGTAAACCATGACAACATACCACCTCGAAAAATGTGCCAAAGACCCTCAAAAGATGAACCTAATTTCTACCTTGAAATCCATGTCCATATTTTTGTTGCACGATTGTACTGTACAATCCTATATAGCAATAGAAAACCCTCAATTTCTGTGCACAACAATTGTACCTTTATGTAAAGATTTATGTATGCTAGATGCCTTGAAAATCATGCCAAACTTTTGTTGTATGGATGCCTCAATTTTAGTGCCCAAAACTAGTTGTACAAACCAACAAATCTATATTGTATGGCCCTCCTTTAATGTTGTACAAATATGTATTAGATGTAAACATTCTCCTTGGGATGTGTGCCAATCCTCCTTGTTGTCACTCTTTTTCTCTTAGCTCAAACTTTCTCTCTTGAAAATTGTGTCTCTTCAACTTCAACTCAAGCTCTCATCAAAATATGCACCCCACCTCTCATCTAGTGCTCCTTTTATTACTCATTAATGAGTAACTTCCCTAACCTTTGGTCTTCCAAAGAGATAGATGGCCAAGATTAGATCTTTCCCTCTTGAGATCAATGGTCGTGACTTAATCGTCTGTTGAGTTCGCTTAAATCACTTAAGTGACCCACATACCCATAAATTCACTTTTACCCATTAAAATAAAAAAAGATCAACTTGAATTTATAAAATCACTTTAAAAAACACTTTATAAAGTCACTTAAGAGAGGAATTTGCTCCATCTCTTCTACATGTTGGGTGCCTCCAATGCAGAAGTAACTCCAAGCTACAAAATCTAACAAAATGGATGCTTTTACTTGTCTATTGGTGGAATAAGGCTAGCGACTTCTCTTACATGCTTCTTTTTGGAAATTGTGGTGGAATATCTTAATAAGTATGGGTTTTTCATGCTATCTCTTGGATTAGGTAAGGAATTTCTACAATTGTATGTGTTTCTTCTTGATTTCAAGGCTATTTTTTCAAACCCTTGGAAGAGTATAAGGGAATGCACCCTCCATCAAGGACCTCTCTTTTACTGTCATTGAAAAGACTATTTAAAAGGTTTATACAAGGAGTAAAAAGGCTTACACAATTATAGGTTTACCTTGCTAAGGTTTTTTTACTCTAGGGAGTAAAAATGCCTACACCCCTAGAGGAGTAATAAACCCTAGCTCATAAACAAAAGACTCCATTACCCAATATATAAGGCACTAATATGTTTTTCATTGGAGATTGAATATTGTGCATTGGTAAACATGATTTCAAGGAGATTGAATTGTTCAAGTTTGAAATTTAATTTTACATGCTTTAAGCTACATTGTGTGCTAAGGACGTCTTGATTATCCAAGTGATCTAGCTGCTATAATAAACATGAATCTACATCCATTAGGGCTGCAACAAACATACTCTCTTTCACTCTCTTACTCACTTTTATACCACTGAAATTCACTTGCACGCTGTCATAATTGATCCACTTCTTAAAGGCTATTGTTTGGGTGGATTGCTTGTTGATTTTAGTGGCTAGAACTTGCTTCTGCAACAAATGTTTTCTACAACCATAAGGCTGTTACAAAATCTTGCTAATAACACTTAATAACAACCCTCGTTTTCTACCAAAGTCTTTCTCTAATTATTGGAAAATTGTCTAGTTGTTGCTAGCTTTGTTTTCCAACATCATACACTTGATTTTGATGGTTAAATTTGCAACTATCATAACTTAATTACTGCATATATATATATATATATATATATATATATATATATATACTACTACTGCAATTTTGGGACAACAAGGTTTCTTGTTGTTTCCCCATTGGTTTTGAGGATTTAATCATCATATATTGTTTTGTTCCGAGCAGGTCTAACATTGTTTCGTAGGTACACAAACTTGACAACCATTTACCAGCTCATAAGACTTCCTCTCAAGCCTCATTTCCATCCTTTACCTTGACCTATAGGGGCACTCTCCAAGCCCATCACAATACCCCTAGGGTCATCCGGGAAGCCTCCCTTGTGTTGGACTTGTCCTTCACTAAAAAAAGTGGGACGTCTATTAAGGTGAAAATGATATTTGTTCTCAATTGTGTCACACACTTGGTGTTTGGGTTGGGATTTTCCCAAACTACAATTTGTGTGATAACATTTTTGGAACTGTTCTCGGGGATGATTTTGAATCCTTTTCGACCCATAACGACATTTGACAAGCTATCCCAAAGACTTTCCTTTAGCTTGTCTGGTGACCCATTTGAGGGAAGTTACATTTTATCTTTGATGAGATTTTTCGTAAATTTCATCTAACGACTCCACAGATGTGTAATGGAAGAATATTCATATCCAAATAAATACCCACCAGGGTGGTGGGATGACATCCCAAAATTTGACGGTGATCCATTTTCAATCGTTGGACACATTGTCAAATTTACCGACTACATTGGTTGGCGTGACATGAACCAAGATGATGTTCTGATCAAATTATTATTGTTGTCTCTAGATAAGAAACAATGGGATTTGATCAAGCATACTCACATCCCAAAGGGATTTGCTTCTACAACCATCTTCATCTGATAATTTCTCAAGCATTGTAGACCGAAATCCAAACAATTTGAAGAAATTATTTAGGACCTTGAGGATGCTTTTCAGGAAGAAATGCTTCCATTGGATCTGATTGAGAATACGAGGGAAGTTTCTTCTTTACCCATTGAAAATCATGAAAATATAGTCAAGGAACAAGAAGTTGAGGATAGTCAGGAAGATGTGCAATCTATTAGGAATGATCACTTGACATCCTTGACAACCAAGCCTTCAAAGACAATGTTGAAGATATGGTTGATGAAGATGAAGTTTTCCAACTTTACTTTTCTCCTGCAGTGATTAGTACCAAGAAAAAGGCTTATGAAGAGGGTTATCAACCCCTTGAATATCAACAAGAATTACCTCATGATATTAATGAAGATAACCAATTTTTGATTGAAGAACAAGAGCTCGAAGAGGTGAGTCACGAGGAAGAAGAACAAGAGTTACCTCGTGAATATACCAAATGCTTTGATGAAACACATCTTGTTCAAGACTTAATCCACAAATAGGCTCCTTATGAAGATGAAGTGTCGATGTCTTCTCTTCCATTTTATGAAGACATCGAGGCCTCCATTCCTCCTACACATCAAGAAGAGAAAAATGTAAGTTTTAATCCTTTTGAAAAATTCGATGGTACTTTGTTCTATGATTTCGAAAGTGAAGAAGTGCTAGAGGAATCCTTGGAGGAAATAGAACCTTTGTGTAATAATGTGATTGATAACATTGATGATTTCATACATGTTGGGAGACATGGATGGGATGTTGGTTTTTTTGGTTTTTCTGGAGATTCCATTTACGACATCGAGGGAAACTTCCAGACAAGGAATGCATAAGTATTTCCTTTGGAAGGTCTCTTTTCATACGTAGACAATCAAGATAATTGGCAACCTAGTGATAATATGATCATAGACCTTTTGCATCCACCAGGGGATGGCTTGTTGCAGTGCACTTATGTTGAATCCTAGCCCTACCTTGGGGATTATCCTTTTGAGGACTTATAACTATTATTTGATGAATATTTTCAACCATCTTTGTACTCGAATTTTGATGGGAATGAGGACATGGCCAACCCAGAATAGTTAGAGATCCACACTACAGAACAACAAAATTTCCATCTTAGATATTTTGACAAGGATTTGGAGATGAAGAAGTAACATATTCTGAGTGTGGGAAAATATTCTTCCTTTAGACTTGAGATTGTCCCTTATATCAACTCTCCTTCTCTAGGAAATCATAGGGTTTTCTTGGGATCTCTCATATCCTCTCAATCTTTAGAAATCATTGGTCATGCTAATGAGGATAAATGTGAGCCATCATCTATATATGGTATCCCTATTCAGATATGGGTGGATCAAGCTTGTGGCCATTCTTTCCAACAAGATTGTCTCCCTCCCACCCTCCTCCATGAGTTGTTTCCTATGATTGATTATATTCTTATTCATATTCATGATTATTACGTGCTTAAATTATTCTTGATATTTTTTATAATTAAGCACAAGGGGAAGCACTTGGGTGAGATGATGAGCGGGTGGTTGCATTGGTTGTACGATTTCACCTAAGATTACCTGACACCTGATTTCTATGGGCCTCAGGCCCTAGGTAAGTAGGTAGGTCATTTTCTTTCTTTCTTTTGCATTTGTGTGTTCATCTAGTGTAGTGGAATTTGATTTTGTGTTTCACATTTTTTTTGTTTCATTTATGCATAGTTGTTATTACTTGCTTGAATTATATTATATGTTAGTTAGAATTTTTTGAAAAATTCAAAATTTTCTTTTTAAACAATAGTTGAATTTTTTAACTTTTGATTATATCAATAAAGGGTGAGCAAGACACCCCTTGATGCTTTAATATATTTGTTTGAGTATGTGTAGGCACAAGTCTTACCAAGATATTTTGAGGTTCTCATGTACTCTACGACGAGCATATGTCCCCATGTAGGAGCCAAATGTTACCCCCCCATGCTAGGGATAACTAAGGAGATGATGTGTAGAGGCCCACAGGTTGAAGACATGGAGTGCTGAGAACTAGATGAGTAGGTAGAGCCCCTCCTCTCACCACACATCACCATATGATAAACAACAACAAGATCCACCCCACCATCTTGGCCCACAGAGGACAACAAGTCTTACTTCATGAGGTAACAAGTTCGGTCTCATGGTAAGTGTCATTTTAATAATTGAAGCATCTGGATGTGTTGCAAAGAGTTCTTTCATGATTATGAAAATGTTTTCTTGGAAATTATGCCTTTTCCCTCATTTCACCTTGGTGGTTGACATGTTTTCCTAATAAGTGGGTTATCCTTGGGAAAAGGGTTGCTACAAGGGGGTCCCTGTGAAGGGTCATCATACCATTCCCGCACATACTTATCATTTTCCACACTTCTTCCCTTTCATTTCCTTATATTTTTGGTTTTTCGAGCTTATTGACCCCAAGAAGGGACTGTACCTCATTTCATGAGAAGAAGGGGCTAAAGGCTCAGAGGTATTCTAGATGAAAAAAGATAAATCAATAAGTTGTTGAAATATTGTAATTGCAAGAATATTCTATTTATTGAGTTATTATCATGTAGATCAAATCCCCTTTTGTGGATTGATCATGTCGGGATTTATGTATGACCAAATCCCCTTTTTTGGATTGGTCAAACCCTAATTAAATGATGGTATTTGAGAATCCAGCCCCTAGGTATAATTAAAGTTGTTTTAACCACGAGTTGAAGAAGTTGGCCCTGCCTAATGAAGAGACACAACCCTAGCGCTCCTCAACTAGTATAAATAAAAGAGGATGGTGTCGCATTAGCTCACTCACTCAAGTCACTCATCTAGTGCGCAAGTTTGGAGGAATTTTCAGTTAGAAGAAGGAGGAGAGAGAGGCACATTACTCAGTCTTAGATATTCTCTAGTGTTTGGTCTTTTATCTTGGCATGGTATTGACAATCTATATTAAGGAAGTTTTTGTTGGGTTTTCTCCCCCATGAGGGTTTCCCAGGATAAAATGTTGTGTACCTTGTGATTTTGTTTCTCTTAGTGATCCTGCTTATGTTATTATTGTCTAGTAAATTGAAAAGAAACTAATAGAAGCTATAAATTTAACATGGAATCATAGCTTGACTAAATAAATAACCTTTCACTGGGTAACCAAAAATGTCACTGTCACCATGCAAGAAAATTAGGGATCTTTGTTGGAAAAGAATGTCATCCTAAAAACCATATAGGGAAGTGTGCCATAGCCTAGCAAACTCATTGGAATCTTGAGCACACCTTTTCAATGGCCAGAGCCTCAGGAAAGTGAAACCCTAGTTTTCAATGGTACCAAAAAACCAGAAAACCAGGAAACCAGAACCAATACTAGAAGTACCAATCCATATTTGCGCAGGATCGGTTTCAAGGGGGAAAAATTTGAATTTTCTAAAAACGGACTGCACCAACCTACTCTCCTCAACCTAGTGCACCTCCTGGTAAGTTCATATTCAATTTCTGAGCACTTTCAATTTTTGGTCATTTTCCGAGCTCCAAGTCAAGATGTCTGCAAGAACCAAGATTGTTGACAAGTTAGAAGGAGTGGAAAACTTCTGTGCCTAGAAGTATAGGATTTCACTCATTCTTGAAGAGAATGACCTTGCAAATTCATAAAGGAAAATGTACTAGAACCCGCAGAAGATGCAACTAAAGCAAAGTACAAGAAGCATATGGTTAGGGGTAAAAGAATCATTGCAGTCTCTATTAAATATCACTTGATCCCTCAAGTGGCTTCTAAGAACATTCCAAAAGTGATGTTTGATTCCCTAACCAGAATGTATGAATGAAATAAGATTAACTAAAAGATGAGATTCAAAACCCGACTCAAGAATACAAAGATGTAGAAAGGAGAAACTGTTCATAACTATTTCTCTAGGTTTTCTCAATTCAAGGAACAACTAGAAGCAATTGGAGACAACCTAGATGAATATGAACTCATAATGACAACTATTAATGGTCTCACAAGACCTTGGGATGCCATCATCCAAACTATCTGTGCAAGAAAGGAGAAACTCTAATTTGACAGTATTTGGGAAGAATGTGTTCAAGAATAAGAAAGAGTAGCTAACCAAGAAGCAATACTATTAAGGGATGAAGTTCAAGCCCTAGATGCTCATACTAAAGGAGGAAGGAAAATGTCTCATTTCCAAAAGGAGACTCACCACCATAAGGAATCTCACTCTCCAAAGAGATTCACCCATTTCCAGAAAGAATCTCACCCTCCAAGGAGATTCTAGAAGTTTCAGAAAGGTCAAAGAAGAGAAAAATATTTGTCCTCTTATCAATTTTATCATTGTGATAATATGGGACATGTTAACACATAAGATTGTATGGGTCAAAAAATCCACCTTGGTTTTGTTTTTCGAGTCATAAGGTTTATAGGATCATGTCAAGGAGGATTTATGGTTTCCAAAGCCTACAATTTAACCACTTCTCTAGGGATTATTTCATACCATCAACTAACAACCTCCTCGGAGTGTGCAAGCTATGTTTGAGTTGGCAAAGGCAGACTGGCGCCGCAAACTCATTTCATAGTTTCTCCTAAAGATTTGATCATAAATAAAAAACAGTGATGTGGGTTTTTTTGATTTTTTGTGGGGGAGCATGATAATGGAATTGACCCGGTGACCAAAATTCAGCCTGAACCAGTTTGGCATTTGAAAGATATAATAAAAACACCAGTGCGCTACAAACTAGTGCTGCAAACTCTCTGTTTTGCATAGTTGTTGGATATTCGCCTTGTTTGGAGGTTTCCACCTGTCAAGTAAGGTTCGAATGGTCTACCAGGATTTAGTTGGACATGTGTTCCATATCCATATCAAGAAGAATGACCTGTTTCAAAAGCAATTGATCTCATTAGACAAGATCCCTAAAAACAAGATTTGTTAGGTTTTTGTTGGAATCTTTTGTAACAAGACTCCTAAATGGAGAATGATCCTATGTAGCTCCTTGGTTTCGACCTCCTTAGGGTATATAGAGATAGTTAACTATATATGAAAGTGTATTTTGATAAGGAAGTGGTTGGATTCATGAGCCAAGAGAAGAGAGAGTTGGAGGAGCAGTTTTAGTTTCTCATTTGTAAGCCAGAGGGCCTGTTTGTAATGACATTTTCTTCCATTAAAGATTCACGAGATATTTTATCAGATTGTCTTATGTGTTTTTCCATTTATTTTTTATCTTCTTTCTTGAACTTATTGCATGTTTTTAGGATCATAACTTGATCCTAGTGGATATTGGTGGCCACCCACCTATTCCAACTGGCTCCTCTTTTCCGTTTTTAGTTCAACACATTCTTTTGTACTTCTTTGTAATTGTGGGTTCTACACTTCTGGGGTTGTCTGAATCCCTACACATATTCCATGTGGATAATGGTGGCCTCTCACCTAAACCAACTGGCTTATTTTGTATGTTTTCATGTCAACACATCTTGTTGTACTTCTAGGGCCGTTTTGGAGCCCTAAACAGTGTTTTTTGGCTCGCCACAATCAAACTGTAGACATAGTCAGAGTTTGAAAACATAATGTGTATTTATCTGAAAGGCCTTTCCAACGGGCTATCACACGCTTAAAACATAGGTCGTATGAAAAATTTACGACCCCAGAAAGTTGAGGTACCAACTTACCCATAGGGGCCCACATGAATTTTGGAGTTTCACCTCCTAGGGTTAGGTTTTTGGATGTCTAGGGTTTTGGCATTCATGAGTAATATCAAAAAGGCCTCTGGAGCCTCATTGTAATAATTCTACTCAGACATATGCCCATAGTAGCCACATCTCTTCTCAGAGATAACTACCACTATTCAAGCAAGTGTTTCAGTTCTACAATTTTACAGTTTCAACCTATTTCATTTATTCAATAGAAGATATTGTTCATTGGAAATATGTGTTGTTCTTCATATCTCTTTGTTTATTGTATTCAATCTATTAATCAATTTGTTCCACTCCTAAATCTAGATCAATGGTATTAGAGCGGTCTGATCTTCATTTATTTTTCTTCGTGCATGTCCTCGACAAGATCTGGGTACAAGAAGTTGGGACTCAAACCAATCGAGACGTTGCAAGATCGATCGTCTCGAGCCTGAAAAAAACCCATGGGAGATGAAAATAAATATGATGGAGTAGTATATCCTTTTAAAATGTTTCTCTAGGAAGCCATTGCGTGAAAAAGGAACAAAATGACACACAAATTTGCGCAGATCCTTTAGTGACTGCCCTCAAGAGAAGCATCTTCATCAAGCGGCCATGAAGCCCCCTTCAAGGTATAGATAAATTTTAATATTCCATTATTTGAAGGACTGATAGATGTGGATGTTGTAGATAAATGGTTGAATTTGCTTGAAGGGTATTTTTCGGTCCACAATTTTTTCGATAGGGAAAATATTACTTTTTCACTCCTCAAGGCCATCCCCCATGTTAAGGACTGGTGGGACACTTACTTTGAGAAAAGGGACATAGAGGAATCTGAAATATTTGTGGTTTCCCCTAGATGGGATTACTTTTGGGAGGACATTAAAGAACAACACTATGCTGTTGGAATCTACGAGGACCAGTACACCAGATGGACCACCCTGTGTCAAGAAAGGGACCACACAGTACCATATTTCACCAATATTTTCCATACCATGCACAACAAATTGGGTATCAAAGACTCTGAGCAACATCTGGTTCTCAACTACCACGACTGTTTGCATAGATACATTCAAATATAAATGGAGTTTCTGGACATCACCTCATTAGGTACGACTTATAGATACACTGTCAAAATCGAGCATAAATTTAAGGAGAAGAGGTGAGAGTTTGGATCTACAAACTTCTCACAACCGAAGCAGGGAAAAGGTGGCCCCAACCCACACAGCAAGGGATAGAGCAAAGATGGTCACTATGAGGAAAAGCAGTCCAAGCCGCAGCACAAGAAGGGAAATGAGAAGATGAAGAAGGACACCGGAAAATGGTGTGAGTAGCATAAAATCCCTTGGCACAACACTGAAGAATTCCACTCCAAGCAGTCACTCTTGGTTGAGCTGAAGGCTTTTGAGTTAGAGGCTGATTTTGATTTTGAATCAAATCCTGAAGGAGGGAAGCAAATTATCGATGTTGAACCCAGTGCCATTGTTGCTATCACCAAAGTACGACCAAGAGAACTAGAAGAACCATAGGAAGGGGAACGCCTATTTCACTCACAGATGTGGGTAAAGGGGGATCTGCTTCATTTCATTGTCGATAGAGGCATTCAAAAGAACCTGATTTCAGTAAAGGTCATCAAGCAGTTGAACCTGCCAACAACATCGCACTTTCATCCCTACACCATCGGCTGAACTTGCCAATGAAGAGATCTCCATGTCAGCCAACAATATTGTTTTCCCTACGACATCAGTCCTTTCAAAGATGAGGTATTGTGTGATATTGCTCCCCTTGAAGTTTGTGATGTTCTTTTAGGACAACCATATTTGTGGAAGCATCATGCTGTGTATGAGTCTAGACCCCTTAGTGTTATTATTACTTTGGGTAGAAAATTGTACAGGGTACCATAGGTAGCGTCACCTACCACTATTTCTTTAATCTATGCTAATCAATGCAGTAAGTTCATTTCACATACTGAGAAGTTCATCTTCTTTGTGATCCATGCTCATAGTAAGGAGAAGGTCATCACCACATCCATGGCCTCTACACAGAGCCTCTCTTTGCAACAAAAGAAAGTGGACAGGATTGTGGAAGAATATCAAGACATCTTCTCCTCACCCACTAGGGTATCGACGCACTACCAATTCAAGCATCCAATTGATCTGACCCCCGGTGCACCTCTACCTAATGGACCAGTCTATCGTCGTTCATTGATGGAAAATGAAAAAATCAGGTGTCAGATCCAGGAGCTTCTTCAAAAGGGGCACATTAGACCCAACTCATCCCCTTGCAAAAGCCTATTTGTATTGGTGCATAAGAAGGATGGGACTTGGAAACTCTGCATTGATTACAGAACCTTAAACAAAATCACAGTCAGGAACCGATACCCAATTCCCAGGATTGATGACCTTATTGACCAACTCAAGGGGGAAAATTTCTTCAGTAAGACTGACCTAAAGTATGGCTACCACCAAGTTCCCATTGAACCAACTGATGTATGGAAGACAACCTTCAAATCTAAAGAAGGTCTCTTTGAATGGATGGTCATTCCCTTTGGCTTAAAAAATGCACCAACCACTTTCATGAGGTTGATGGATGGTGTATTGATACCCTTCACCAACTCTTTCATGATGGTATATTTGGATGACATCCTCATATTCAACATAACTTTGGAGGAGGACATGTGACATATTCAATAGGTTTTGAGCACTCTACGACAACACAAGCTATATGCCAACTTGGAAAAATGCTCTTTTGGCATGAACAAGGTCCAATACTTGGGCTACATTGTTGATGAGCATGGGGTACATGTTGATCCAACTAAGATCCAAGTCATCCGTGACTGGACATCCCCGACCACACTAACAGAGCTTCAGAGCTTCTTGGGACTAGCCAACTTCTACCGACGGTTCATGTTGGGATTCTCCCATATTGCATGGACCCCCAGCCAGGTGACCAAGGGCGGTGGTAGGGAAAATTTCATGTGGGGGAAGGAACAAAAATGAGCATTCGATGATTTGAAGCATTGCTTGTGCTCATCTCCATTACCCTCCTTTCCCGATCTGCAACAACCATTTGATATTGAGACTGATGCATCTGACTATGTTGTAGGCACGGTTCTCACTCAACACAGTCATCCACTAGAATACCATAGTGAAACACTCTCAGATACCATCCAGAAATACCCCACCTATGAAAAGGAATTGCATTCCATTGTACAAGCCTGTCGTCGATGGAAACATTACATTCTAGGAAAGGAGATGATCATCCACACTGATCACAAGCCTCTGTAGTTCATACAGACACAAGGGAAATTGGAAAACGACCTCCATCATAAGTGTTCCACCTACCTGTAAAAGTTCCATCTCAACATCAAGTATAAGACAAGGATCTCAATTCATGTCACTGACTGCCTCAGTCGACCTCCCATGGATGCACTCACCAGTTTTCTCCATTCCTGTGGACATGAAGCATTTGAGTGGCCCCAACTTTATCAACAAGATTCGAACTTCGCCACCACCTATCAGCTCTTGGGTACATGCACAAATGTCACCGATTTTCACATTTAGGATGAACTATTATGCCATTTGGGCCATCTATGTGTTCCTACAAGCGAGCGTGCAAAGATGATTTGGGAAGCCCACTACAGTCGGATGACAAGACATTTTGGCATGGCAAAAAATGTAGTCATTCTTCAGAAACAATTTTATTGGCCAAAACTTCGACAAGACGTCAATAAGTATATAATATATTTCACTGCCTGTGCCATTTCCAAGCCAACCATCAATAAGCAAGGCTCAAAAACTCCTCTTCCTACTCCTGAGAAGCCTTGGGAATCCATATCAATGGATTATATGTCTGGCCTTTTGTCCACCAAGCAAGGCAATGACTGCGTATTTGTGGTTGTTGATTGGTTTTCAAAGATGGCCATCCTCACATCCTGGAAGAATAATATCACAGTGGCAGATACTCCCAAGATATTATTCGAATGAGTGTGGGTCCATTTTGGGATACCACGGACCATGATCTCTGACCGAGACAACATGTTTCTCAACACATTTTGGTCGAGTCTCTAGTCACTGTTGGACACCAAGCTCACTAAATCCACTGCTTTCCACCCCCAAACAGACGACCAAACATAGGTCATCAATCAGATGATTTTGCACATCCTATGCATGTACAACTCTAAGCATCCATGTACATGGGATGGGATTCTCCCCTATGTTCAACACAATTACAACAGGGCTCTCCATAGCTCCACCGACCATAGTCCATTTCAGGTGGGGCTGGGATTCCAATCCTTGGGTCCCATTGATGTTGCAATACCTCTTTCCACCACACAGACAAACTCTTCCCATGTTCAATATGATATTGACAAAGCCACCCGATTCATTGAGCGGATTCAATACATCTGCCAATAGGTCCAGGAGATTTTGCAGAAATCCAATGCTAAGTACAAGTAGTTCCATGATCAACACAGGGTACCACACTAGTTTCAGGTTGGAGACAACATCTGGTTACATTTGCAAAAGGAGTGTCTCACAGGGCCCCATCGAAAGCTCCGCCCACTTCACTATGGGCCTTACACTATCACCAAGGCTATGGGTAGCAATGATTTTGAGCTCAACACTCCACCCTTCCCTGGCCTACACCCAATGTTCAATGTGGACCTCCTTCAACCATATTTTCCACCATTATTGGACACCTTAGATATTGCAAAACAATTGACACAAACAAATATCAACCCTAACTGCATGGAACAAGCATCCACTGATCAGATAGTGGACACATAGGTCAAGGGCACTTGCCAACAGAGGATCCAGATTTATCGGGTTGTCAAGGCATGACAACTCCTACACCAAGGCAAGTGGCTCACCCGGGGCCAAATCTAGTAGAATTTTCCTCACCTGATGGGGGAACCCAATGTACTGGAGACCATTTCTTCCCAAGGGGGGAGGATTGATCCAGATGGATATTAGTGGCCACCCACCTATTCCAACTGGCTCCTCTTGTCTGTTTTTAGTTCAACACGTTCTTCTGTACTTCTTTGTAATTGTGGGTTCTACACTTCTAGGGATGTTTGAAGCCCTACACATCTTCTAGGTAGATATTGGTGGCCTTTCACCTAATCCAACTGGTTTATTTTGTATGTTTTCATGTCAACACATCTTGTTGTACTTCCAGGGCCGTTTTGGAGCCCTAAACAATGTTTTTTTGGCTCGCCACAATCAAACTGTAGGTGAAGTCAATTTTTTATGAAGTAATGTGTAGTTCTCTAAAATACCTTTCCAATGATCTATCACATGCCTAAAATGAAGGTTGTATGCAAAATTTATGACCATGGGAAGTTGAAGTACCTAATTACCCATAGGGGCCCACATGAATTTTAGCGTTTCACCTCCTAGGGTTAGGTTTCTTGGATGTCTAGGGTTTTTGAATTCATGAGTAATATCAAAAATTCCTTTGGAGCCTCATTGTAATCATTCTACTCAGATGGATGCGTGTACCAGCCACATCTCTTCTTAGAGATAACTACCACCATTCGAGCAATTGTTTGAGTTCTGCAGTTTTACAGTTTCAACCTATTTCATTTATTCAATAGAATATATTGTTCACTGGATATCTTTGTTGTTCTTCATATCTCTATGTTTATTTTATTCAGTCTGTTAATGAGTTCGTTCCTCTCCTAAATCCGGATCATAGCTTCCATTGATGGATAGAGTCATGAACAACAAATGATCTGCTATATCTTGCCCATTAAATCATTGTTTATTGTCAAAGCAATCTTTATCTATTTGCAGAAAGGATTTCTATACAATGGATGTTCTTGATTTTTTCATATTCACCATGCTTCTACTCATCATTATATATCCCTTTGTTTGATATACAGTTTGCTTTCCTTTGATCTGTAGGATGTTATGAATCCTTTCCCAATGGAATGCCTCTACAGACAAGTTGTTTCCCTCTCCCTTTATTTCTTAGTCTTGCTGATCTACCTACCCAAACCAATTTAATCCATTTATATTTGGATGGGTACTAGGATTTCACTTACAACAATCTAAGTGTGACTCTTAGTGCTAACATGACATATTTCTAAGAATTTTCCATCCATAAGAGAATAATACAAGAAGATAAATAACAAAAGACATCATTCCCATGCAATTGAAGATGATGAGCCACCCACGAAGTTGAAAAAAAAAGAGTTTGAAGACTATGTTTTATTTTCTGCCCTCTTAGAATCTGTGTCACCTAGAGAGGATACTTGGCTCATAGACAATGGTGCATCTAATCACATGACAGGTCAGAGAGACATTCTCTTTAGTCTTACAAAAAATAAATTTCTTCATAAAGTTAAACTCGTAGATGATTACCAATACCCTATCAAAGGAGTGGGAGAATCCACCTACAAACATGATTCAGGGACTCCAATGAAAATGAAGGATGTACTATATGTACCAGGTTTGACAAAGAATTTTCTTTCTATCTCAACTTTAGATAAGAACGATTCCAAGGTTGCATTCATAGATGGTGAAGTTCTTATGTGGCCTAAAGGAAAAACCATAGAATATGCAATTGTCATTGGAACAGAAGAAGGTGGCCTGTATAAGTTAAAAGGGCACTTAGATGTAGTGTTGACTCACTCCACTAAGAGTCCATGTGAACTTTGGCATATCATACTATCTCACATCAACTACAAAGCCTTACCATATGTAAGCAAGGCAGTTATAGATCTACCATAATTCAAGGTTGGTCATGAAGGTGTGTGAAAGGGATGTGCACAAGGAAAGAACATAAAGAATCCTTTCCCGAAGAGCAACAATACAGCAGAAGGAATTTTAGAGATCATCCACTTAGATGTATGTGGCCCAATTCCATCAACCTCTCTTAGTGGGTATGCATACTATGTGTCATTTATCGATGATTATTCTCACAAGATTTGGGCTTACTTCTTGAAATAAAAAGATGAAGTGTTTGGAAAATTCAAGGAATTCAAAGCCTTGATAGAAAACCTCTCAGAAAGAAAAATCAAGATACTCAGGTTAGATAATGGAGGAGAATACACCTCAAAATAATTTGTAAGACTTTGCAAAGATGTTGGGATTAAGAGGGAGCTCACCACTCCCTATAATCCTCAACAAAATGGTGTAGCAGAAAGAAATAACATAACTATAATGGAAGCAATGAAGACTATGATCCATGATCAAGATCTTCCAATGCACTTATGGGATGAAGTAGCAAGAACAACAGTTTATGTCCAAAACAAATTATCCCATAGTGCACTTGGATTCAAAATCCCTAAAGACATGTTCTCCAGAAATAAGCCAGAAGTAAGCCATCTCAAGATATTTGGATGTCCAGTGTTTGTACACATTCTGAAAGAAAGGAGAACCAAGATGGACCCTTCAAGAAAGAAGGGAATATTTGTTGGATACTGTGAGGTCTCTAAGGCCTTCAAAATTTACATACCGAGTTACCATCATATTGAGATCAATAGAGATGTAACCTTTGTTGAATATGCATCACTCAAGAAATCAAGGAGATGCCAACTTTAAGAAGTATATGAAGAAGAACTTGTAGCTCCCAGAGTTGCAGAACCAGTGAGGGTAGTTACAATTACCCCTGATGATGAGATTCAAGAAGACCATGATATGATAGAATCTCAAGAACCTCCCCAAATGATGATCTCTCATAAGAGAAAGCCATCTTGGGAAAGAGAACTCATTCAATATGGAGAGAAGTATGGTTCCCCAGAAGGAACCATGAGACAAATCAATAAACCTAAGCCATTCTCCAGTTATATGGCTTTGATGTGTGAACTCATAGAAAAAGGATCCTACTTGCTTTGAAGAATCCATTCAGAAGAAAGAATGGGCAGATGCCATGACAAAAGAATACCAATTCATTATAAATAATGATGTATGGGAAATAGTTCCCAGACCGAAGAACAAAGATATGGTATCTTCCAAATGGCTATACAAGATAAAACATGCTGCAGACGAAAGTATCCAAAAACATAAAGAAAGGTTTGTAGCTTGTGTCTTTTATCAAAAGGAAGGCATTGATTATGAATAGACGTTTTCTCCTGTAGCCAGATACACTTCTATTAGAACCATCATAGCTCTTGCAGCCAAGATGAAGTGGAAGTTACACAAGATGGATGTGAAAACAACCTTATTAAATGGTGTTATTGAAGAAGAAGTGTATATAGAACAACCTCAAGGGTTTGAAGTTGAATATAGAAATACTCATGTCTGTAGGTTGAAGAAAGCTCCGTATGGGTTGAAGCAAGATCCTAGAGCTTGGTATGGCAGAATTGACAGTTTCCTTATGAACTTGGGATTTACCAAGAGTGAAGATGATTCTAACCTTTACTTCAAGGTTATGAATGGTGAGCCAGTTATATCGCTGTTGTATGTGGATGAATTATTCTTAATTGGAGAAGAAAATCTCATCACTGAATGTAAGAAGAAGCTCGCTACATAATTTGAGATGAAAGACCTAGGCCTGATGCATTTTTTCTTAGGTATTGAAGTTTGGTAGAGCCCAGAGAAAATATTCCTTAACCAAGGGAAGTATGCAGTTGAAATACTGAAGAGATTTGATATGTTGGAATGTAAATCCATGAACACACCCATGGAAACAAAGTTGAAGCTCCTGGTTGATACTTCATCAGAATTGGTTGATGCTACGATGTACAGATATATCATTGGATTGTTGATGTATTTGACGAATACTAATCCAGATATATGTTTTGCTGTGAACACCTTGAGTCAGTACCTGGTAGAGCCCATACGTGTTCACCTTGTTGCTGAAAAACATGTGATGATATACCTTAAGGGTATGTTGGACTTTGGTCTTTGTTATAATGGATATCATGACTTCAGGCTGGTTGGTTATACTGATTCATATTGGGCTGGAAGTGTTTCTGATAGAAAGAGCACTTCAAGATGTTGTTTTAGTTTGGGGTCAGCCATGACTTCATGGCAGAGCAGGAAGCAATCCAATATTTCTCTCAGCATGACATAAGAAAAATACATTGCAACATGTTTCACCAGTTGTGAAGCCATATGGATTCAGAAGTTATTGAGAGGTCTATTATATCTGGAGATGGAAGCCACCGTGATTCTATGTGATAACCATAGTTGCATAAAGATTATGGAGAACCATGTGTTCCATGACAAGTCGAAGCACATACAAATCCAATATCACTACATTCGTGATATGGTGCAGAGGGGAGCTGTAAAGCTCCAATATGTTGGCACAAATGAGCAGGTTGCAGATGCGTTGACTAAGACTCTATCTCATGTAAAGTTTGAATAATTTTGAGATAAGATTGGTATAGTCCGAAAGGACCTCCCTTGAAAGGGGGAGTGATGCTGATGATACTATGGTATCCTGACCAACAACATGTAGCTTATTTAGGATTTTATAACCTAAGGGATTGATCATCCCTGGACAGATCCTGAAGGTCCGGTAAGGATGGTCTGTCAGAGTACCTGTGCATGTATATGCCAGCTGTGGTCAATAGTGGTAGCTCTAATAGGATTTTATATCCTAGGGAATCTTTTGATTCCTGGGCAGATCTCGAAGGTACAATAAGGATGGTCTATCCGAGTATCACGTGGTAGCTCCGTTAGGATTTTATATCCTAGGGAATCTTATGATTTGTGGGTAGATCCCTAGGGTTTGTCAGAGTACCCAATTTTTTTGTTGTTGCACTTGCCTCATTCTGTTTCTATATGTTGATGATGTTGTTGCTCCAACCTCATGTGATTGATGATGTTGTTTCTCTAACCTCGTGTTGTTGCTGATATTGTTGCTGTATCAACCTTGTGCTGTTGATGATGTTGTATCAGCCTAGTGCTATTGATGTTGTTGTTATAGTTTTATCCTAACTGATGTTGATGTTTCAGATTCCAGCTCCATGCCATGAACGATGATGATAATGCTATTCCAACTCCATGTTGTGAATGATGATTCTATTGATGATGAGTGTTAGCGCTAGAAGTTTACTCTTGACTGCTAAAAAGTTAAGCCTAACACACCTTTATTTAATGGGTTTTAGGAAAACTTAGAGTGTGGTAGGATCAACATGAAGACAACGAGAAGATTGCAAATCAACAACTGGCCATTGGGGATGGAGTCCATTAAAAACAAATAACCTTGTATTAAAATTCTATGGGAAACAGGTCACGATAACAAAACTTAGATCAACTCCAAGGATATAGAGAAATGGAATGAGGAAATGAAGAAAACGAAACTGCAAGTTAATAAAAAACCACCCTGATCCTTGATACACTTACATGGAAGAATACTCAAAATTTAGAAACCCTTTCTAATTGTGAATATACGTTTCAAATGTGGCCGGTGGAGAAACCTACAGTATATCCTATACTATAGTCTTTTCAACACCGAATTTCATACATATATCCTATAGCAAAAAAACACATTTAAGTAGATGAAAAATAAAGAAATGATGAACCAAGGATAAGGAAAAAACAAACTGATCATAAACTTTGTTATCAATTGAAATCTTTACATAGAAGTCTTGCATCAAGTTTTCAAAATATTACATAGGATGTTCACCCTCTGTCGGTCTCTCTCAGTCCCTCAGACTGAATCCCCCTCTTTACCTCACAAATCATAGAATTTATAGACAAATAAAGTTAACAAACTATATCTAATTCCTAAGAAGTAAATCTACAAAATAAAACAATCTGGAAACTGTTGCATGGTGTCACGAATTGTGAAGACTAATGGCCAAATTCCCTTGGATTAGAAAACTGATGTCCATTAGTCCATTTGAACACTGGTCCTCTGCCTGGAAAACAGATATGCTCTGCCATCTATGAGGTAATTCTTTTGGATCTGGAATGACTCTCGGAAATATTGATCCATAATTGCTGCCTGGAAATGATATCATAAAAATAAATTAAAAATGAATTGGTTGCAATGAGATCTTGAATGGCTGAGATTTCTGGAAGATTTGTTGGCTAGAAATAGTTGCAAAGGACTTCAAATCTACCACTTGTTTTCCATCTGCCAAGTGTGCCCATAATTATGCATTTGATTGCTTGCAAATCAAGAGATGGACCCTAAATATCTGGGTTTTGATTGCCACATATTAACTAATCACTACCTCATCCTTTGAATTTTATAAAACAAAAATCCTGAGATTAAAACATTTATATTTGGCCAAAAGAAACCCAAATCTGATAAAAAAAAAGATTGCTCCCAAATTTTTTGTAAAATTTGACCAAAAATGTGAATCTTGAGCATCTCCTGCCTAACTTTAATCAAGGTGCTACCGAAACTTCCCGTAGCGATTTTTTTTTTTTTTGAAATTGCCCAAGACAAAAAGAGAGCTAACATGGGCTCCAAAGGGGATGACTTGCTCCCTGCGAGCTGCCAAGAACTTTTGTAGACCCTTTCCTTACTTATTGGGATTATAGAGTCAATCAATTCCTTCCAAACTTCTGTAACTTATTCAAATTTTGAATACACATAGCTGAAAACAAACCTTACACTTCAAAGCGTATTTGGAAAATTGAAAATAAATGCTCAAGGACGAGCTTATTCATCTTCCTACTCCTACTTATAATCAACAAAAAACAACCGATCATGTGTAATCATACTTTCAATGAAGCCATGGAAGCATATTATTAACTAAATGATCTTCTGATATGCAAATGAGAACAAAAGAAAATTATGATATTTGCAGCAGAAAATTGATGAGCAACTTGAACTTACAACTGCAAGAAAATGTCATGCCAAAATCTGCCAAATTTTGAACCTGTGGAAACATCTATTCCATGTAAAAAGCCATTGGATGATGAGATTCATAACAAGATACTTTCATCTTATCCAAAAGAGCAAGTTTCCATTGTGTTGAAACCTCTACATGAATAACACTATGATCCTCCCCATGACTCAATTGAAAATAATATGATTCATGAATATCTTCTATTGGTAATACTACATCTTGGTAATACTACATCTTGGACATGAACCATCAAATATGGCTTGCTTCCCTTCAAACAATATAGCTGATGTAAAAAAACAATCTGTTCATTTGAAATTTCTTCTCTATTAATGAGACCATGATTTACTTGATCTCCCTTACTATATTCCTATGATTTGAATCCAAAATTGTCATCCGCTGGCCCATTATATCCACATACTTTAGAGGGAAATAAAGCAATCTGTTCATGATTTTCAACATCACTATCTCCATAGTGATCAAATGAAGGATGAGTTTTGAAATATATATCATGAGAGATCTGCTGATAATTCTCCTCAACAATGATATCTTTGTAAGATTTATCAAGAATAAGGAGATCTTCATTGGTATTTTGAACAAAAAATTCATAACTATCATCAAATGTCACATGAATATATTGTTGATCATATGTTTGCTGAAAATTAGAACTAGATAAGGTTTCATTAGCTAATGAGCCTTCAAATGTTTAATAAACATTCAATTATTTCTCATCATCAGTAAATTCATCATAAACTGGAGCAATATGATACAATTATAATGACAAAGATGAAGATTTCTGTGTATTATCATCAACAATATATCCTTCAAACATATTTGGAAAAACTTATGCATCATAATCACTACTATTAGAAACATTTGGATTGATTCCAAATGCATCTAGAGTATCATTGTTATCAATTTCAATATCGGACTATTGAAAACCCTCCTGTTGTAAAACAAAATTAAAAGAAGATATAGCTGACAATGAATCTTCTTCTTCTTCCTCAATATTATCATCCCCTTCATCTGCATTGCTAGAAAAATAATCTACAAAATTTTGATTATATAATGCATATCCCTCACAACAATGCTCAAAAAGTCTCTTGGTTGGGTAAATTCTCTTACAATATGAATGAAACACAACATGAAAATCCTTCAGTGAAGAAATGCTAGAGATAGGAAGAGATCGATGCCATTGTCGTGCATCTCCTTCTAATGAGTATACACACATTTTCATGAGAGAATATTCATGATAGAAATCCAATTGATCTATGCACTGATGAAACTTGATGAGATGCTGTGCAGGATTATCTTCTTCCTTTCCGCTAAAAATAAGAAGAAATTCTGCACATTTTGAGAAAGAAGACAAGATTAGGAAAGCCATGAACAATTGTAAAATTAAGAGGTGCAAACCTCTAAGCCCAAATAGCTTCCATGGACATTGTTGTCCCATATCAGTGAAGTCACCAATATGTTCTTCCTTCATGGAGTGGAGTCGCCACAATGAATGATATGCAGTATGATATATGTTCACTTCTTGTTCACCATCAAGAAGAGACTCTGATCAATGTCATTGTCACAGGGAATATTACTTCATTTCCATCCCCAACAACGATGCCATAAGATGTTAGCGCTAGAAGTTGACTCTTGACTGTTGATATTTTTCTTGAATAAACTCGGTGTAATCTTTGACCTATTGAATACCTTTGCCACATGTGTCTTTCAAAACCTAAAATGCTGGAATTGATATCTTAAAATCTGGAGTTGATTTTGAATGATAATTCACTGTCTTGACCTGAGCAATTCTTTGAGATTTGAACATGATCCTTGGCAGAACTGAAAGCTGTAAACTGGATGAAAGGATAGATTCCCTCTCTCGTTCAAATACTCAAGAAATTGAACCCACTCTGGCCATGTATATTCCAAAATATCAGAAACTCCATTGGATTTCTCCTTCCTTAATCACAACTCTTCATCATGTGCAACCTCCCAACTTGTTCCTCTTGACTAATATCTTCAAATTCCCGTTGAAATTTCTCCAAACTGGAAAACTTTCCTGCATCTAGAAAGTGCATTAGCATGAAGAGCTCATCCAAATTATTCTAAAGTGGAGTGCCAGTTGGCAACACTCTATGATTTGTTGAATATTTTTCAAAGCCTGAAAAAGTTTAGAATCTTTGTTTTTTAGCCTGTGACCTTCGTAAACTATCATGCACTCCCATTTGATTTGTTTTAAAGTTGCAGTATCAGAGTTTATCATTTCATAGGATGTTAAGAGAACATAAAATTTTATCCTTTCTTGTTTGTCTTAATTGGGAAAAAAAACCGACTTATTTTTTCCTTTGTGTTTCTTCAATGGTTTAACTTTCTTAGGAAAGAAAAATTCATACGGCCTAATGACATAATGAGATTGAGCAACCCCCACATATATTACAACATTCATGAGTGGAGCCCAAGTGGGAAATTCACGCTCCCATTTTTGCAATGTAGAAAGAGGTTCCACAACCAAATGAGGAGAATAAACAGACTCTTCAACAAGAGATGCAGGGAAAGAGATACTCTGAACAGTTTTACCAAGGCCCATTTCATCTGCAAGAATAACATGTGTCCCTTTGAGGCATGCAAACCGTAAGAAATTTAACCCCTCAAGCTGATATGGATGTAATGTGCCTCCAAAAATAAACTACGGAGTCTGATCATATTGTTGGAAACTTTTTTGACGAAGCTTAGTTTCTTTTCCATCAACAAAAAAACCTTTCTTCTTGCGAGGTGTTTGAATTTGGACCTGTACACTGGATTTAATTGAATTGAACCTTTCAATTTCTGCTCGAAACACAGAGATATCATCCTCAACTTCCCATGTACAATGATATCTCTTTCAAGGTTCCTGTGTGTATGCCACATACAAAACAAATCAATAAAACCATTTGGACGCTGGAGCATGTTGCCAACGCTAGAGTACTTGCTGTC
>ML791079.1:846705-869112 GCA_009831015.1 Picea engelmannii | reverse complement strand
GTGAATGATAGTGTTGTCTTCTTCGTAATTTGAATTGTCATATATAAGCTTGCTGTATAATAGGTTTCCCCTTTTGCAGAAGTTTATAATCAGAAAATTGTTATGATAATATTTTATGTCTTGTTTGTCCTGTAATAATACTTTAGGAACCATTTTAGCTGATCGTTCCCGAAAAGCTTAAAGGCCTAACTGGTGTGAGTTTCCCTCCTCCAATCAGCTTAGAAGTCATCTCGCACAGGGCAAACTTGGAGCGTTTCCAGGTTAATTAGTTAGGTGTTTATTGCTTTAATTAATCAGTAGTTTAGATTTAGATTAGATTGTTTAATTTCAGTTAGCTTTCTTTCTGTTTCATAAATATAAAAAAGACAAAAAGAGACTCTCGGTTGTCTTAGGGCAGCGAGCACATGAGTTTTGCAGGTTTTAATCAAATCTGTAATCTGTCCATATTGTATATTTGTGAATAAAGAATGATCTTGGCTGACAATTAGGTAGTTGATTTGAGTTATTATAATCATAGTTAGTATTTTGTAGACATATAGTAGTTAGTAATTTGTAGTTAGATTAGTTTGTTAGTTTTAGTTAGTTTTATTAGTTTCTAGTTTCCTTAGTTTAGATCATTTAACTTAGATCAACTTTCTCTTTGGTTTCCTTACGAGACCTCAGAGCGGCCAACGGAGCTGTTAAACTCGTCAGGGTGGTCCATACCAAACGGCTTGGGTTATTTAGACAACCCCGGACCAGTTCCACTCTCCCAGTTGACGGATGGACTGTTTCACCCGTCAACAGAAACTTAAAGAAGAAGTTGTCACATTGATAAGTAAAATCGACAAGCTCAACACGAATGTTGAAGAGACAGAAACATCCACATCAGTTATAGAGAATGAAGAGAAGCACTCTAGGTTGCTAGAAAAGAAGAATGAAGAAAACAAAACGAGTTATGCAGAAGTACTCAAAGGAAGGAATCATGGTCAACTAGAATCTAAGAAAACAATTAAAGATACATCTTCAAGGGGACCATCCATGTTCAAGACACAAAGAAGCTTCAATCATGATCATGATTAGTTAAGACAAAAATTCATAAGGACTATGCCACAAATAAGATCATTCACTCCGATGTATACAAATTTATTTTATGGTCATTGTTTTTATTGTACTAACTTTGGACATAAGGTTGCAGCTTGAAGGGATTATAAAAGAAATGTTCAAGCAAGAAGTGCCTATGTGGCCGTACGTAACATTGAGTGTTACAAATGTCATAACTATAGACACATAGCCAGTTATTGTAGAAGCATGATCGATACTTCCATGAAAGAGAATATTGATATCATATATAAGAAAGTATGGATAAGAAAACAAGAAGAACAGGTGAACAAAGACTAGGTACTAGAGATCGCAAGATTGACAATAAAACGAGATGAAGAAAATTCCATAGAGAAAAAGAAAGATATCAGATACAAAAAGGTTTGGAAAATAACTGAAATAAAGGAAGGGAAAGTAAATAAGGAACATGTTCAAGAGATTGTACTTTCAAGCATTGCAGTGAAATATGAATCCACAGACAGAAAGAAAGAAGTCAAATCTTAGAGAGATAATGATTCTACCCATGAAGATGATGATGAATCTACCAATGAAGAAGATGATGAATACACATCATAGAAGGAATTGTTCTGAGCCATCCAGCTTAGAGACTCCTAAGTAATATGAATATTAGACAAGGGGAGTCTATGTGATAGCTGTGACAGACCAAAGAACCATCCTTTGAGCAGCTTGTAGAGTTTGAGAAGACAGATTCAGAGCAATCAGTTAGCAGAAATATAGTTTGATAGTATAATGATAAATGGGTTAGCATTATGGACAGTTGTGCAAGTAGAGTTTTGGATAGTATGGACAGAGATGGATTCATAAGAAAACTGAACATGTTTGGATAGATATATGATAGTGGACAAGAGAATGGATTCATAGATTGGTTCAAAGAATGGTTTTGAGACAAAGGAACATTATCATAATGGATGATAATTACACATGAAATGGCTCAAACAATGCTAATGGATTACAAATTGACAGATTTTTTTTGGAAACAGGCAGTGCATACAACATTTCACATTCAAAACAAAGTAATGCTCAAAAACAACACTGACAAAACTCCCTATGAGCTATGGAAAGGAAGACCAACAAATGTGAAGCACTTCAGAGTTTTTGGAAGCAAATGCTACATCAAAAGATAAGATGGTAGAATGAGAAAGTTTGACTCTCGTGTGGAAAAGGGAGTACTTGTTGGTTACTCAAGTACAAGGAAAGAATACAAGTGTTACAATATGAGATTAAACAAAATTGTGGAAAGAATCAATGTAACAATTACCGAAACAGGCAGAAGAAAATAAATCAATGGAACAAACTTCCGAAGAAGAAGTAGAAGATGAAAAAGAAGTAGAAGAGGAAGATGAAAATGAAGAGAATCCGACAGAAGCAGAAGAGAAAGTTTAGCAAGTATCTCCAAAGACACCTAGAAAATGAGTACAAAAGAATCATACTTTAGATCAAATTATTGGAAACAAATGTTTTGAAGAAGTCAACAAGGATAAATTTTGGAATAAGTCCATGGATGAAGAATTGGATCAAATAGAGAAAAATGACACTTGGGAATTGGTTCCAAGACCAAAGAATAAGAATGTGATCGACACAAAATGAGTTTTCAGGAATAAATTGAATGAAGATGGACAAGTTACAAGGAACAAAGATAGATTGGTATGTAAAGGATATGCACAGATTGAAGGAATCAACTTTGAAGAGACATTTTCCCTAGTTTGTAGAATGGAAGCAATCCATTTACTTCTAGCTTATGCATGCTCCAAAAATGTTAAAGTATATCAGATGGACGTAAAATCATCTTTTCTGAATGGGGAACTTGAAGAAGAAGTCTACATTGAACAACCAGAAGGATTTCAATTGTCAGAGAACACAGACTATGTATGTAGATTAAAGAAGACCTTGTATGGTCTAAAACATGCTTCTAGAGCATGGTACTCCAGACTGGATAAGTATCTGCAGCAGGCAGGGTTCAGAAAAGGAAGTGCAGACAACAACCTCTATATCAAGGTAAGTCAAGGTAATATTTTATTAATTGAAGTTTATGTTGATATTATTTTTGGTATTGATGATGACAGGTTAAGCCAGAAATTTCCAAAATACATGCAGAATGAATTTGAAATGTCGTTACTTGGAGAATTATCCTTCTTTCTGGGACTTCAGATATGTCAAAGAAACCAAGGAATTTTTATTTCTCAAACCAAGTATATCAGAGAAATGCTAAAGAGGTTCGGAATGGAAGATTGCAAACCAGTTATCACTCCCATGCAAACCAGTTGTAAGTTGAGAACATATGATGATTCAAAGCCTACAGATAAGAGGCAATACAGGTTAATTATTGGAAGCCTACTATGTGTGACAACATCCAAACCAGATGTAATGCAAGCAGTTGGACATGTGGCATGATTTCAAGCAGCACCAAAGGAATCACATGTATTAGCAGTAAATAGGATTTTCAGATATCTCAAAGGAACATAAGAGTTTTGATTATGGTATCCAAAAGGAAAAGATCTATCACTTATTGCCTACACAGATGAATTTTTGGCAGGTTGTATTGATGATCAACGAAGCACCAATGGAGAAGTGTTCTACTTATGTGAGTGTTTGGTATCATGGCTAAGCAAGAAACAATCATCAATATCTCTATCTACAGCCGAGGTAGAGTATATTGTAGCAACAACATGTTGTACACGGGTTATTTGGATGAAACAAACTTTGACAGATATACAGGTTGAAAATGATGAGCCCATTCCAATATATTGTGATAATACAAGTGCCATCAGTATCTCAAAAAACCCGGTGATGCACTCCAAGACGAAGAACATTCCAATCAAGTATCACTTTCTACGGGAACAGGTTGTAGAAAAGAATATCAGAGTTGAGTATGTGAGCACAAAAGAAAAAGTGGCAGACATCTTTACAAAACCACTTCCACGGGGATCCTTTGAATATCTTCACCAAAGACTTGGAGTTATTTCTACTCCAAAATGAATGATTTTTGAATGCTTATCTTATATGTCTTAGATGTACATGAGGAAGCACTATAAGAGGACAATTCAGTCAGGGGAAGCAGTCCTAGATGGAAAGATACCTTTTCCATTGATGACAAAGGGGGAGATATTTATCAGATGCAGAGGACAGAGGCATGGTTCTAGGGGGAGCAGATGCATGGTTCTAAGGGGAGACGATTTATCAGATGAAGAGGACAAAGAAAATTTATCAGATATAGAGGAAAGAGGCATTGTTCCAGGGGGAGCATGAGTGATATGATTTCAGTAATGCACCATAGTGTTTCCATCAATGCCAAAGGGGGAGATTGTTGATTAAGGTTGGTTGTCATTGATGTCAACCCTTGAAGAAAGCCCCTTAGCACAAAGGTTTGAGTAATGGACCTAAGATTGTTTGATATAAATATGCCTCATTATCATCTTTTCATGGTTGATAAGAAGTAAATATGGATGAAATCCAAAGTGGTCCCCTTATGGTGAAATCCCTCACGGGAAGGCGCTTTGCGGAGTAAGAGAACCCATGCTTAATTGTGGAATAATGAGATGAAGGATAATGAATTTGTCAAGTAACATATCCTATATGGATATTACTTATCATTTCATTTCCGGTGGTATGTGGAACGTCACATAACTCCTCACGGTTAGAGAGTTATGGCCATGAGAAGTTGGAGACCCCAGGTTTGGGTAATGGACGCAAGTTTGTTTGATGGATAAAGGTATGAGTTATGATATATTTTTAGATAATAATATTCTATGTGGATAGTACATTTCATTCCATTTCTGGTGGTATGTGTAATGCCACATAACTCCTCACGATTTGAGAGTTATGGTCTTACGAAGTTGGAGGACCCTCATATGTCATCTAGAAGCCCCAAAAGGTCAAACTAGTCAAAGTGGTTTAAGAGATTTTAAAAGGTAAATAATAAAGTGAAGTAAAGAGTGTATTATAATTCAAAGTGAATAGAAAATAAATTATTTCAATAATAAATTTAATGGAGAAATTAAAAGTGGGTTAACCCTAAAATAAGGAAAGTGGGGCCAAGTGACCTAGAATAAGTTTTTAAGGAAGCTACTTGGAGAGTATAAATAAGAGGAAAGACTCTCTCATTTTAATCACACTTGATTATATTGAATACCTATAGGTGTCTGAGGTAACCAAATGATATCTAAGCCGAAATTCTTTTGATGGTGCTTTCTAAGGTATGTTATTTACAGGTCATGTCACCATTTTCGCTATAACGTTTTTTCTATAATGATTCAGATTGTGAAATTGATATTCCATTGAGAAAACATATCCAAGTATCCATGGTAAAAAACTCATCCTATGGGTCATTGTATTTTTGGAGTTACACTCCGTGGAAAATAAGATTTGTGGTTAGTCCTGAAACTAGTCAAAAACATGTGTTTCGGGTAAAAACGTCATAACTTCTTCATAACAGATCCAAATTCAGTGAAACAAAATGTGTTGGTTAGGTTACAGTCTTTAGTATCCTATGTAATAGTGTAAGATCATTTCAACAAATATTAAGTGCGGGGCATGCTCTACAAGGTCTCTCTCTAGAATAAGATAGAATTCCGCAAGGCATGGCATTTTTGCTATAACGCCTTTTCTGAGAGGTTCCAGGTAGTGACACTTGGAGGAATTGCACAAAACACACTGAAGAACATTGTATATCAGTTTCAGATCTTTATACATTACAGGTACAAAGTTATGATCACTTCAAGTTAGGGTGGTTGACTAATCCAAAACTAGGCATGTGAGACTAAAGAAAGGTTTGATGAAAATGATAGTCTCTTGTTGTTAAAGTTAAGGAAGGTTTGAAGGAATGTCATCATAGAAAATAGGTCTATTACAAAGCTACAAATCAGATTTGAATGATGAAATTGATGAGGGCTTTTGGTTAAGGTACATGTTGAGTACATGGTTGAGACAAGTAGTTGATGAGTTGGCACATACATGAGGTGTATAGTTGATGATGTTATTACATATTGATGAGTCATAGTTGATGAGTAGTTGAAACATGATTAGTACATACTTGGTATATGGTTGGATGCACTTGTTTATGGTATAGGTTGATTATATGTTATTTGGTACAGGTTGGTGCATGGTTGATGCACTTGTTTATGGTACCGATTGATTACAGGTTGAGGTACAAGTTGATGCATGGTTGATGCATGGTTTAGATTTATTGGTACATGTTTAGAGTGATATATCTCACAGTGACAGGTTGGCAATGGTTCCATCATTCTACTTCTACTTCAAGGTGATAGGACGGGGCAAGGACAGGTGGTTGTAGGAACCTTTTTGTTGTAGTCGGAGAACATAGGGGGTTGTAGCCTCCTTCTGGTTGTAGCCAGAGAATTGGGGAGTTGGAGCTTCCCTCAGGTTGTAGCCTGAGAAACTAGAGGGTTGGAGCCTCCTTGTAGTTTCAT
Organism: Picea engelmannii; assembly: GCA_009831015.1. Taxonomy (NCBI): domain Eukaryota; kingdom Viridiplantae; phylum Streptophyta; class Pinopsida; order Pinales; family Pinaceae; genus Picea; species Picea engelmannii. Next base: position 862,585 of record ML791079.1, on the reverse strand, counting down.
TTGGAAAACAAAGGAAGGTGGTGCTTCCAATGAATGTAATTCTTCAAGACATATAAGAAAAATCATTCCGTGGTTTTCTCCTGATTTGGGTTTCCACGTAAAACACTAGTGTACTATGTATGTGTATGTTTGTTCATTTGTTCATTGCTTATTTACTCTGCAGTTATTGGATGATAATGATTCATTGATATAACACTTGAATTATATGGTTAAAAAGGATTAAACTTCTCTATTATTGATTCAACCCACCTCTCAGTAATCCAATAACCATAACATTTTTCAAAGTTATGTATTTAGTTCAACCATATCCACAACTATCCAACAATTTGTCCTTAAATCTCTCAAGTGATCCAAATATAAAATAAGGGACCCAACAATTTGTCCTTAAATCTCTCAAGTGCTTCAACCATATCCACAACTATCCAACAATTTGTCCTTAAACCACTCAAGGCTTCATTATCACCATAAATTTTGTGACAATTAAGAATCACTCAACATCATCTTCTTTTTAATATATATCCCATTAAAACTCACATTCATATGTTTACAATAGGTTATGATGCACTTACATTTGAAATTATTGTCATGATTACTCTCAATCAACGTGAATTGCCACCTTATATGACTATATTTTATCTACATTTCTAACTCCAACTAAGCCTCACAAATATTACATTTGCATCACCTCATCGAAATTTATAAATTAGGAATACAAAGAACCTTCATACAACATTTTCACTGTTCATATGTTATATAATATAACATTATCCAATCTGTGATAAGACAAGAGTGCACCACTTAGTAAAGCAAGATTTCTTATGTGCCAAGATTAAAGGCATAACAAGTTGTTGTGCACCACTTACTAAAGATTTCTTATGTTATTAGTGGGTGCCTGAGGTTATGAATATAAACTCTTTGTTTTGGGGATTCTAATTCATTACATTATATGTGATCTTTGTGGATCCAACCATAGGAATGTTTCAAGGGATCTTAAAGAAATGTTCTTATACATTGTTTTAGTGGATCCAACCATAGGGAACTTTTAATGATTCTTAAAGAAATGTTATAAGGAATATATATGTGGTATTAGTGGATTGAACCATGTTCAAAGAATATGCACATGCTATTGAGTTATTTTTGGGTAGTTATCCACTCAATGTAGAAATCCCTTAGTTTATAGTACAATTAGGTCCCTTTATGTAACTTTAGGTTACCATAAAGTATTTCACAGTTACGTATTTAGTTCAACCATATCCACAACTATCCAACAATTTGTCCTTAAATCTCTCAAGTGATCCAAATATAAAATATAACATTTCCACAGTTCATATGTTATATAATATAACATTATCCAATCTGTGATCAGATAAGAGTGCACCACTTAGTAAAGAAATATTTCTTATGTGCCAAGATGAAAGGCATAACACGTTGTTGTGCACCACTTACTAAAGATTTCTTATGTTATTAGTGGGTGTGTGAGGTTATGAATATAAACTCTTTGTTTTGGGGATTCGCTAAGTCACGGCTGGTGAACGCTGAAAGGAGGCTTACGACTGATAAAAACACAAGCATGCAATGTAAACTAGCACAAACGAATGACGACCATTGGTGATGCCATCACAGAAACGCAACCACCAAACGTTAGCCAACAGAAACATGAAGCGCCTTAATACCTGTGCGAATACTTTAATATTTTTTAATCAGGTAGAAGTGGCAATAAGTTAGTGAACACAGTAATTTTTAAACACGATTAGGTAAATGTAAAAAAGTAAACATATAAACGAATGTCTTTATAAAAGCTCGGAAGTTAATGGATGAAATCAGAGCCATTCATTTATTGTGACGACTAAGAATATTCTAGGCATATTTAATCTCGTCCATTGAAAACATATTAAGAACTAAAAACCTATTAAATGTGCCCATTGTCAATAGGTGTACGCCTTTCGGCGTAAATATAAAATCTTTGTTTTGGGGATTCTAATGCATTGTATTATATGTGATCTTTTTTTATTCCAACCACAAGAAATTTTTAAGGGATCTTAAAGAAATTTTCTTATACATTTTTTTAGTGGATCCAACCATAGGGAACTTTTAATGATTCATAAAGAAATGTTATAAGGAATATATATGTGGTATTAGTGGATTGAACCATGTTCATAGAATATGCACATGCTATTGAGTTATTTTTGGGTAGTTATCCACTCAATGTAGAAATCCCTTAGTTTATAGTACACAATTAGGTCCCTTTATGTAACTTTAGGAGACCATAAAGTATTTCACAGATATGTATTTAGTTCAACCATATCCACAACTGTGCAACATTTTTTCCTTAAATCTCTCAAGTGATCCAACTATACACTAAGGGATTCAACAATTTGTCCTTAAATCTCTCAAGTGGTTCAACCATATCCACAAATATCCAACAATTTGTCCTTAAATCTCTCAAGGCTTCATTACCACCATAAATTTTGTGACAATTAATAATCACTAAAAATCATCTTCGTTTTAATATGTATCCCATTAAAATTCACATTGCTATGTTTAAAATAGGTTACGATGCACTTACATTTGAAATTGTTGTTATGATTACTCTCAATCAACGTGAATTGCCACCTTATATGACTATATTTTATCTAGATTTCTAACTCCAACTAAGCCTCACAAATATTACATTTTCATCACTGCATCAAAATTTATAAATTAGGAATATGAACAACCCTCATACAACATTTGCACAGTTCATATGTTATATAATATAACATTATCCAATCTGTGACCAGACAAGAGTGCACCACTTAGTAAAGCAAGATTTCTTATGTGCCAAGATTAAAGGCATAACAAGTTGTTGTGCACCACTTACTAAATATTTCTTATGTTATTAGTGTGTGCGTGAGGTTATGAATATAAACTCTTTTTTTGGGGGATTCTAATGCATTGCATTATATGTGATATTTGTGGATCCAACCATAGGAAATTTTTAAGGGATCTTAAAGAAATGTTCTTATACATTGTTTTAGTGGATCCAACCATAGGGAACTTTTAATGATTCATAAATAAATGTTATAAGGAATATATATTTGGTCTTAGTGGATTGAACCATGTTCAAAGAATATGCACAGGCTATTGAGTTATTTTTGGGTAGTTATCCACTCAATGTAGAAATCCCTTAGTTTATAGTACAATTAGGTCCCTTTTTGTAACTTTAGGTGACCATAAAGTATTTCACAGTTATATATTTAGTTCAACCATATCCACAATTGATGTAGGAGAATCTATCAACACCAGCCATGTGCCAGTCGACCAGTCCACTCAACACACACATTCAATGAGGAAGAGAGGCACAACCATCTCATATTCAAATTTTGAATTTGAATCAAGCACATTTAATGTTTGTAAGGTTGTTAGAGCCAAAAAAATCCACACCTTTGCGTAGTCATAGATGTAAATAGCCTTAATGGTTGTAAGGCTGAGATCTAGATCCGATCTGGACTAGACAACCCATTCAATGTAAGTTTGATGTAAATTGAATAGGGTAGGTAGCTTTGGAGGGAAGAGCTCGAAGAGCCCCCTCATGTAAAGAGATCTTTGTATCTGTTTAGAAGGGAGTTTTTTTTTTTGGTGAGTGCATGAGTGTGCATAGAAGTAGAGAGCAGAGAAGGAAGGAGAGAGAGACTCTGTTGCAGTCCGAGCTCAAACATATTGTAAAGAGGCATTTTCAGATTAATACAATCAGAGTAGTTTTTCCTGCATGTTATTTGTGTATGATGACTGTCTTCATGTGTGTATTGAGGATATGTTGTAGATGTATGTTAGGTATGCATTTGCAGGGACAGATAGGTTCTGCTATCTGTTGGGTTCTTTGATTTCAGGTTTGGAGTTCTTTGAGGCTTCATGTCAAGAGGGCGTGATAGAACACTGTGGGTTCTGATGGCCAGTGCATAGAGTGCACTTCCAATTCTTTGAAATTTGGACAAAGACGTGCTGGAAGGGCATACCCACTGAAATCATTGACTTAGAGGAGGATATTCAAAAGGTTGTTGAATACCTTGGAGGTGAGGCTATGTAGAGGAGGACACAATAGAAGACAAAATCTCTGAGGAGTTATGTAGAGCTATGCTAAGAGGGCATTGAGCAGGTGCATAGAGTGCACATAGGAACTCTATTGAGTTTAAGAGGAATATAGAATCACTAAGGATTCTATAGAGCTCTCCCAGGAGGGCATTGAGTACAGACGTCGGGTGCTGAGGAGGAACTCTGCTGAGAGATCATAGAGAAACAGAATCACTGAAGATTCTGGACACTCTGCTAGGAGGGCATTGAGTTAGTGTGCAGACAGAGAGAACAAGAAAGAACTCTTTGAGTTCAGAGACAAAGAAGAGTCCAAAGAAGGATCTTCACAAGGTTGTTGAACACCCTGCAGAATCAGCGAGAAGTTTCTTGAGCAAAGAAGTGCCAGGAGGACATCAGATTCTCCATCTGAAGGAGAATAAAAAAAGGGTTAATTCCTTAGAGGTCAAAGCTACAAGAAAAATCAGAAGAGATAGCACCTTTGTGAGTGAAAAGACTCTGCAAGGAGTGTAGAAGTCAAAGAATCCCTTGAGGATTTGAAGGGAGAATCTCAGGAGGAAGAGTACCTTTGTGCATAGGTCATAGCTGCAAAGATCACAGAGGCAGGGGAGAGTTTAGAATCCCAAGAGCTTAGGAGGAACAACGTCGTTAAGAACGCAGACGAGACTCAAAGTTGTAGAGTTCACGGAGGGAAAGAGCAAAGGTCGAGGCCTTTGGACACTTCAAGAATTCTTCCAAGTTCAGGAAAGAATAGGGGTAGAGGAGAACCTTGCTACAAGAGAACTGAAATGTGAAAGTTCAGAAGGATTTGCGGGAGGTGTCATTTGGACATATCGGAGTTCGGAACTTTGGGAGTTCTAAATACAAGAGGTTCAGAGAACTTTAGGGATTGAACTCCGAAATCATGAAAGAAGAAGAGCTGGGGAGAATCATTTCAGAATACCGGGTTTTGGTATTTCGCGGATCTTGTGGAGTAGAGGACTGAGTCTTTCGACGACCGAAAGACCGAAATCACGAAGGGAGAACCAGAAGCTGGGACAGAGTTAAAATTTGTTTTTTGGAAGTCGGGTTTTCGGGAGTCCAGAGGATAGTAGGTCAGACTCTTGTATCTATAAACCCCAAAATATGACTGCGGTCATATAAGGAGAGGTCACACGGACTAGGGCTATNGGGGGGGTAATTGTTGTTAAAGCCATTTCGACAAATCGACATTTCGAAGATCGGGAGGTCGAAGGGTAAAGGACTCTCGACAACAGGACACGGGAAATCATGAAACCCAAAAAATATAATTCCTGTCGTGAAAAGGGGAACAGTCGTGTATAGAGGCCATGGAAAGAAGGAGGACCTGTGGATCGAATGTTTGGATCCCGATTGGGATCCAAAAGAGATTCTTCGGTTCGGGAAGGTTTTTGAACGATCTGTTGAGAGGATCTCAGCCTGAGTGCTGGGAGTCTGCATCAAAGTGGTATCAGAGCTTGACTTTGTTTGTATATTTTAGGCAGAGAGAGAAGGAAGGAAAACACTTTGATATACACAAGTTTGGTATTAGAGGCAGCTTGTAGAGACAAGCATGGGAAGACAGAGTGTTGGAAGTCTGTGATGATTGTTCGCAGGAACGCAACAGTCAGGAAGACAGTCTAGTCGACTGTGTAGGGGACACTAGAAGCATTCAGGGTTGCAGAGTGACAACAATAGATCTGTCAGGAGGACAGATAGATAGTGGGTAGAATGACCACTGAAGGTCATGAACATGATGGGAAGAATATCCATCAGCAGTTGGAGAACGTTGCATGGGATAAGGATCTTGCCGAGATCATGGAAATGATGGATGAGCTTGAACTGCAAGTGAAACAAGAAGCGAAGTCGCATTGGGTATATGAATGGCCCATGAATAAAGCAAAGATAAAATGGCCAGTCAAGGAGTTGAAGGCCAGAAGACAACAGAGGCTGTTAAAGGGATGGTTAAGGCATGCTGGAAACCTCAACAACCCAGAAGAAGAAATGGTTCAGGTATATGAACCAGAGACTGGGAGAAATCTCATTGATGAGGATAAACTGAGATCAATTGAAGATCTCAAAGACTGTCAAGAGGGTAGCAGGAAGATCCCAATTTGCCAGGTGGGCATTGGAACTGAAATGAGGCTATGTGAAAGTCTCATGAACTCGGAGGTGAGTTCATATCAGCAAGGGATGCTGGTAAGTAGATATTCATGTGGTTTTGAAGATCATGTGAATGAAGATGATGACAAGTTAAAAACTTGCACCATCCAGGAGGAGGATCGAAGGAATCTTCTGATAATTGGAGGAATTCGAATATTCCTGCCACATTGCCCAAGGGAGGCAAAAGTTTATGGTGCCAGCGAAGAAACAACAACAAGAGAAGGAAAACTAGCTATGACTATCAAAGAAGAGTTGGAGCAGATGTTCGAAGGTCCCCAAGCAGAAGAGGAGGAAGAGCATTCCGAGGAGTGGCTCAATATTTTGAGCTAGGAAGATGAAAAGACTACAGCATTGAAGCTTGCAGAAGTAGAAGAAGAAGAGGAAAACAGTATGAGCTTTGCTAATCTGTGTGAACAGATTGAAGCCTTGGAGAGAAGGGTGATAGTGCAGGGCTTGCACATCCACCAGATCAAGTTGGAAGCAGATGAAGGGAAAATGCAGCCGAGGAGATTACATGGACAAAACCAGCCACTGCAGCAGCTGGATGAAATGATAGAAGACATCAGGAGGCTGATGTTGAGATCAACAGAGACTACTAGCAAGGAAATGCTGAGCATAAGGAAAGTAGAAGCAGTAGCAACAAGGAAGCAACAACAGTAGCAGGGAAGTGGAGCAGATGAGCAACTCCCAAGAATTGTTTGGGATCCAGAAGGATTTCAACAGCTGATATGGGAAGCTCATGAGCAGCAACTCATGAATTTTATAGCTGAGGAGTATGATGCAGGAGCATCTCTCCATGCCATCCATGTGCCAGCCAGCCAGCCCATTCAACGCACACATTCAATGAGGAAGAGAGGTGCAACCATCTCATATTCAAATTTTGAATTTGAATCAAGCACATTTAATGTTTGTAAGGTTGTTAGAGCCAAAAAATCCACGCCTTTCTGCAGACATATATGTAAATAGCCTTAATGGTTGTAAGGCTAAGATCTAGATCCGATCTGGACTAGACAACCCATTCAATGTAAGTGTGATGTAAATTGAATAGGGTAGGTAGCTTTGGAGGGAAGAGATCGAAGAGCCCCCTCATGTAAAGAGATCTTTGTATCTATTTAGAAGGGAGTTTTTTTTTTGGTGAGTGCATGAGTGTGCATAGAATTAGAGAGCAAAGAAGGAAGGAGAGCGAGACTTTGTTGCAGTCCGAGCTCAAACATATTGTAAAGAGGCATTTTCAGATTAATACAATCAGAGTAGTTTTTCCTGCATGTTATTTGTGTATGATGACTGTCTTCATGTGTGTATTGAGGATATGTTGTAGATGTATGTTAGGTATGCATTTGCAGGGACATATGGTTCTGCTATCTGTTGGGTTCTTTGATTTCAGGTTTGGATTTCTTTGAGGCTTCATGTCAAGAGGGCATGACTAAACACTATGGGTTTTGATGGCCATTGCATAGAGTGCACTTACAATTCTGCGGAATTTGGACAAAGACGTGCTAGAAGGTCATACCCACTGAAATCATTGACTTAGAGGAGGATCTTCACAAGGTTTCTGAATACCTTGGAGGTGAGGCTGTGTAGAGGAGGACATAGTAGAAGACAAAATCTATGAGGAGTTATGTAGAGCTCTGCTAAGAGGGCATCGAGTAGGTGCATAGACTTCTATAGAGCATTGAGTTCAGGAGGAAGATAGAATCACTAAGGATTCTATAGAGCTCTGCCATGAGGGCATTGAGTACAGGCATAGGGTGTTGAGGAGGAACTCTGCTGAGAGCTCATAGAGAAACAGAATCAATGAAGATTCTGGACACTCTGCTAGGAGGGCATTGAGTTAGTGTGCAGACAGAGAGCACAGGAAAGAACTCTTTGAGTTCAGAGACAAAGAAGAGTCCAAAGAAGGATCTTCACAGGGTTGTTGAACACCCTGCAGACTCAGCAAGAATTTGCTTCAGCAAAGAAGTGCCAGGAGGACATCAGATTCTCCATATGAAGGAGAAGAAAAAAAGGGGTAATTCCTTAGAGGTCAAAGCTACAGGAAAGATCAAAAGAGATAGCACCTTTGTGAGTGAAAAGACTCTGCAAGGAGTGTAGAAGTCAAAGAATCCCTTGAGGATTCGAAGGGGGAAGCTCAGGAGGAAAAGTGACTTTGTGCACAAGTCATAGCTGCAAAGATCGCAGAGGCAGGGGAGATTTTAGAATCCCAAGAGCTCAGGAGGAACAACGTCGTTAAGAACGTGGGTGAGACTCAAAGTTGTAGAGTTCACACAGGGAAAGAGCAAAGTTCGAGGCCTTTGGACACTTGGAGAATTCTACCAAGTTTGGGAAAGAACAGGGGTAGAGGAGAACCTTGCTACAAGAGAACCGAAATGCAAAAGTTTGGAAGGATTTGCGGTAGGCATCATTTCAGCATATCGGAGTTCTAAACTTCGAGAGTTTCGAAGACAAGAGGTTCAGAGCACTTCAGGGATTGAACTCTGAAAGCACGAAAGGAGAAGAGCCGGGGAGAAACATTTTGGAATACCGGGTTTCGGTATTTTGGGGATCCTATGGAGTAGTGGACCGAGTCTTTCCATGATGGAAAGACCGAAATCACAAAGGGAGAACCGGAAGCCGGGACAGAGTTAAATTCAGTTTTTCGGAAGTTGGGTTTTTGGGAGTCCAGAGAATGAGAGGTCAGACTCTTGTATCTATAAACCCCGAAATATGAATGCGGTCATATAAGGAGCGGTCACACGAACTAGGGCTATAGCCCTTGGGGGGGGGGGTGCTAATTACTGTTAAATCCATTTCAACAAATTGACATTTTGGAGATCGAGAGGTCGAAGGGTAAAGGACTCTTGACAACAGGACACGAGAAGTCCCAAAACCCGAAAAATATAATTCCTGTCGTGAAAAGTGGAATGGTCGTGTACAGAGGTCGTGGAAAGAAGGAGGAATTGTGGATAGAATGTTTATATCCTGATTGGGATCCAAAAGAGCCACTTTGGTTCGGGAAGGTTTTTGAACGATCCATTGAGTGGATCTCGACCTGAGGGCTGGGGGTCTTCGTCAACAAATATCCAACAATTTTTCCTTAAATCTCTCAACTGATCCAACTATATAATATAACATTTGCACAGTTCATATGTTATATAATATAATATTATCCAATCTATGATCAGATAAGAGTGCACCACTTAGTAAAGCAATATTTCTTATGTGCCAAGATTAAAGGCATAACAAGTTGTTGTGCACCACTTACTAAATAATTCTTATGTTATTAGTGGGTGCGTCAGGTTATGAATATAAACTCTTTGTTTTGGGGATTCTAATGCAATGCATTATATGTGATCTTTGTGATTCCAACCATAGAATTTTTTTAAGGGTTTCTTAAAGAAATGTTATACTTTTTTTTAGTGGATCCAACCATAGGGAACTTTTAATGATTAATAAAGAAATGCTATAAGGAATATATATGTGGTCTTAGTGGATTGAACCATGTTCAAAGAATATGCACATGCTATTGAGTTATTTTTGGGTAGTTATCCACTCAATGTAGAAATCCCTTAGTTTATAGTACAATTAGGTCCCTTTATGTAACTTTAGGTGACCATAAAGTATTTCACAGTTATGTATTTAGTTCAACCATATCCACAACTATCCAACAATTTGTCCTTAAATCTCTCAAGTGATCGATTTATATAATATAACATTTGCATAGTTCATATGTTATATAATATAACATTATCCAATCCATGATTAGTCAAGAGTGCACCACTTAGTAAAACAAGATTTCTTATGTACCAAGATTAAAGGCATAAGAAGTTGTTGTGCACCACTTACTAAAGATTTCTCATGTTATTAGTGGGTGTGTGAGGTTATGAATATAAACTTTTTGTTTTGGGGATTCTAATGCATTGCATTATATGTGGTCTTTATGGATCCAACCATAGGGAATTTTTAAGGGATCTTAAAGAAATGTTCTAATACATTTTTTTATTGGATCCAACCATAGGGAACTTTTAATGATTCATAAAGAAATGTTATAAAGAATATATATGTTGTCTTAGTGGATTGAACCATGTTAAAAGTATATGCACATGCTATTAGGTTAATTTTGGGTAGTTATCCATTCAATGTAGAAATAACATAGTTTATAGTTCAATTAGGTCCCTTTAAGTTACTTTAGGTGACCATAAAGTATTTCACATTTATGTATTTAGTTCAACCATATCCACAACTATCCAACAAATTTTCCTTAAATCTCTCAAGTGATCCAACTATATAATATAACAATTGCACAGTTGATATGTTATATAATATAACATTATCCAATATGTGATCAGACAAGTGTGCACCACTTAGTAAAGCAAGATTTCTTATGTTCCATGATTAAAGGCATAATAAGTTGTTGTGCACCACTTACTAAAGATTTCTCACGTTATTAGTGGGTGCCTAAGGTTATGAATATAAACTCTTTCTTTTGGGGATTCTAATGCATTGCATTATATGTGATCTTTGTGGATCCAACCATAGGAAATTTTTAAGGAATCTTAAAGAAATGTTCTTATACATTTTTTTAGTGGATCCAACCATAGGGAACTTTTAATGATTCATAAAGAAAAGTTATAAGGAATCTAAATGTGGTCTTAGTGGATTGAACCATGTTCAAAGAATATGCACATCCTATTGAGTTATTTTTGGGTATTTATCCACTCAATGTAGAAATCCCTTAGTTTATAGTAAAATTAGGTCCCTTTATGTAACTTTAGGTGACAGTAAAGTATTTCACAGTTATGTATTTAGTTCAACCATATCCACAACTATCCAACAATTTATCTTTAAATCTCTCAAGTGATCGAACTATATAATATAACATTTGCACAGTTCATATGTTATATAATATAACATTATCCAATCTGTGATCAGACAACAGTGCACCACTTAGTAAAGAAAGATTTTTTATGTGCCAAGATTAAAGGCATAACAAGTTGTTGTGCACCACTTACTAAATATTTCTCATGTTATTAGTGGGTGTGTCAGGTTATGAATATAAACTCTTTGTTTTGGGGATTCTAATGCATTGCATTATATGTGGTCTTTGTGGATCCAACCATAGGGAATTTTTAAGGGATCTTAAAGTAATGTTCTAATACATTTTTTTAGTTGATACAACCATACATAACTTTTAATGATTCTTAAAGAAATGTTATAAGGAATATATATATTTTCTTAGTGGATTGAACCATGTTAAAAGAATATGCACTTGCTATTAGGTTAATTTTGGGTAGTTATCCATTCAATGTAGAAATCCCATAGTTTATAGTACAATTAGGTCCCTTTGTGTTACTTTAGGTGACCATAAAGTATTTCACAATTATGTATTTAGTTCAACCATATCCACAACTATCCAATAGTTTGTCCTTAAATCTCTCAAGTGATCCAACTATATAATATAACATTTACACAGTTCATATGTTATATAATAAAACATTATCCAATCTGTTATTAGACAAGAGTGCACCACTTAGTAAAGAAATATTTCTTATGTGCCAATATTAAAGGCATAACAAGTTGTTGTGCACCACTTACTAAAGATTTCTCATGTTATTAGTGGGTGCGTGAGGTTATGAATATAAAATCTTTGTTTTGGGATTCTAATGAATTGCATTATATGTGATCTTTGTGGATCCAACCATAGGAAATTTTTAAGGGATCTTAAAAAAATGTTCTTATACATTTTTTTAGTGGATCCAGCCATAGGGAACTTTTAATGATTCATAAAGAAGTTTTATAAGGAATATATATGTGGTCTTAGTGGATTGTACCGTGTTCAAAGAATATGCACATGCTATTGAGTTATTTTTGGGTAGTTATCCACTCAATGTAGAAATCCCTTAGTTTATAGTACAATTAGGTCCCTTTATGTAACTTTAGGTGACCATAAAGTATTTCACAGTTATGTATTTAGTTCAACCATATCCACAACTATCCAACAATTTGTCCTTAAATCTCTCAAGTGATCCAACTATATAATATAACATTTGCACAGTTCATATGTTATATAATATAACATTATCCAATTTGTGATCAGATAAGAGTGCAACACTTAGTAAAGAAATATTTCTTATGTGTCATGATTAAAGGCATAACGAGTTGTTGTGCACCACTTACTTAAGATTTATTATGTTATTAGTGGGTGTGTGAGGTTATGAAGATTAAACTCTTTGTTTGGAGGATTCTAATGAATTGCATTATATGTGGTCTTGGTGGATCCAACCATAGGGAACTTTAAGGAATATTAAAGAAATTTTATAACACGTTTTTCTTAGTGGATCCAACCATACATAACTTTTAATGAATCCCGTCTCTTGTTGTTTTTTTGAATTGATTTCCCTTGGGGAACCAAAATTCTGATTTCAGTGACTTCTCTGTGTGGGGTTTATTGATTATTATCAAAAGATTGTGGTTTTATCTTCTTTCACTTATCCCTTTAGTCATCAGTTCATGCCTGAGCAGCCATCCAAGAGCTGAATCGACAGTCATCACTTCAGTGTTTAAAGACCTATAGATTCAAATGCCCTGATTTTCTATGAATGGATGATGAGTGAAGGATAAGAATTTTCCATGTTGTCTATGGACCCCTTAATTATCTTTGAGTTGATTGATTCATGATAGAATGTCTAGTCTTTGTGCCTTCTAATGGGAAAGTACCTCTGCATCTTGAATGATTAAAACTTTGATTTATCTCTGCGTTTTTAATTGCTTGAACTTGTGTACATCTTTGCATTTTTATTGATAAACTCTGCATTGTGGATAGATATTGAGGAGAGATGTCGACACAGAATTCTCCAAACATTCTTCACAAATGCTCTAGGTATTCTCAAGAAGGAAGAACATGTACTCCTTCTTCGACTGAGACTCCGAGTGAGAAACAACAATCTCGTCAGAGGAGATTTTCAAACGAGTCTGTAAATAGATCAACTATAGAACCTGCTCAAGCCAGTGTTATGGATGAAACCTTCTTATATAGGTTGTGCATCGATACTCCTACACCTGAGAATGTAGGGAATACCTATGGACAAGAGAATATTTCTGGTAAGTTTCTTAAATTTTGTTTATTTTTGTTGATTTTTTTTGTATTTAAATTTATGTGAGGTTAAATCTTGAAGTTACTTTCAAATGTGTATGTAGACAATCAATTTAGAGCAAGGGATGACAATGAGAGTGGCTATCACAAAGATTCAAATGTTGATGCAGAGGGTGAAGGTGGATTTAGGAGGTCGCATTATCAAGAAACAAAAGATTACATGCCTACGTCCACCTATCCTTCAGATGTTGGTGATGAACTTTCCTGGGAAGAGAATACTAAAGCAATGATGCTTGAGCGATTTTCAGGTGTTAAAAATAGGTTGGAAAATGATTTGGTGGTCTTGGAAATCCCTCAGGAGAGAAAACAAAGTTTGCGAATTCTTTTGCATTCCTTATAAAACTTTATGGATGCATATCAGAAGATGGGGCCAACCACTGATATTTTTGTTGATCTAATGAGGTGGAGGAATTCAGAGGTGATGGGTCTTGATAAATGGGAGGAAGTAAAAAATAGAGTTTCAAAAGAAGACGCCATTTCCATGTTCAATTTCAAAGAGGGCCCAAAGATGAAGATTTTGAAGGTGCAATATTTTAAGCACCTTGACATTGCAAGAAATATGTATAACAAATTTTGGGCGGCATATGGGAGATTTCTGTGGAACGATGAGGTTCCACACTATTTTGCAAGACATTTTTTTGTAGATTTTTTCTTACATATGCACCCTGATTATACTAGCCTACCATCCAAATATTATGGGACTGGTAAATGATGTACATATGATTGAAAAGGGGAATATCGAAGTGCGACAATGTCGAGGCCTCCACAACCTTTAATAACTCACCCAATAGGGGCATTTGCTGCACTTTCAGAGTCGCAGGCTACATTAGAGGTTGGAAAAGAGGCCAGGAGTGAAATTGAAGAAAATTTGGAAGTATTTTTTTATGGTGTTGATGTTGACATGAACCACTAGTGAGAAAAAGCAAATTCCCGAGCCACATTTGTTTATAAAACAGATGCAGATTTAGCTACAATGTCAATAGAAGATGTTTTGGAGTATGTGTTAGAAAAACAGGACCGCGAAACAATAAAATAAAACACATGCGGAAACAAAACACAGAAGATACACAATACAAGAGAGACACAAATTTACATGGTTCACCTAGTGTGGGCTATGTCCACCAGAGAAATTGCCAGGTCCTTTCTTTATTATTATCCAACAAAATGAAGGGATACAACCTACAACAAAACCCGTTGTAACTTCCTCTTCTTTCTCTCATGGTCTCCTCTCTCAGAATACAATACTTGCCAACATACATAGTCGCAATACATTTCCCTCATAAAAGAGGGTTTCCTTCTAGGGAAAAAGACCCTAACATAATCTCTATCGTTAAATATGCGACCTTATAATGAACGATCCAGATTTACAATGAAATTACAATATAATTTTACAAGGCAATTTTTTCTTCGGGGGATTTGCCCCCGAACCCCCATTGGGGGACATTACCCTCGAAGCCCCGCTGGGGGCCCACTTGCCCCTAGACACCCTAGCCGGAGGGATAGGCCCCCTGGACCCCGCAGAGGGGGTACCCCCCCTCTGCACTCCCCCGCGTGGAAGTGTGTACATACTTCTAGGGTGTAAATACTTCATGGGGTATAAACACGACTGAAAGTAAAAGACCTCTAAATCAAGAAGATAATCAGGCTCCACAACCAAAAATATCCCACTTGGAGACTGATCTCAAAAACTCCACTGTTGTTGTATATGATGGAATTTGAACCTTCTTGGACCTGGCAAATTTCTCATATTCATCTTCATTCTTGAAGATCAACTGAAACTGAGCAAGAACTTAGTTTCTCCCTGGTTACTCCCTTTGTTAACATGTTTGTAGGATTCTGGCTAGTGTGTATCTTTTCCAGCTTCAATTGTCCATCTTCCAAGGCAGATCGTATGAAGTGGTACCTCAATTGTATATGCTTATTCTTTGAATTGAAGGCTGAGTTCTTTGCAAGGTGAATGACACTCTCACTGTCATAGTACAACCTGTTGTTCTCCTACTTCTTTTCCAATTCCTCCATAAACCTTTGTAACCAAATCATCTCTTTACTAGCCTCTGTAGCAACAACATACTCTGCCTCTGTTGTTGAAAGTGCAACAACCTTTTGCAGTTTCAAAATCCAACTTACTGTTGTTCCACCTATAGTAAAAACATAGCCTGTGGTGCTCCTTCTGCTATCTTTATCACTTGCCATATCTGAATCAACATATCCCTGTAGAAAAGTGTCTGAACCTCCAAAACATAATGCATGTGTAGTAGTACCTCTCAAATACCTGAGAATCCACTTTACTCCCTCCCAATTTTCTTTACCTGGATTGTTCATATACTTGCTCACAACTCCCACTGCATGTGCAATATCTGGTCTTGTGCAAACCATTGCATACATCAAGCTACCAATTACTGATGAATATGGGACCTTGGACATGTATTCTATCTCCTCCTGTGTCTTGGGACACATTTCCTTAGTTAATTTGAAATGGTTGGCCAAAGGTGTACTAACTGGTTTTGCATTCTACATTCTAAA
>ML791079.1:786255-846655 GCA_009831015.1 Picea engelmannii | reverse complement strand
CAATGTTAGTTTGCGATTTTTCCTGTCTCTTGTTATTCTCATACCAAGGATTTTCTTTGCAGCACCCAAATCCTTCATCGCAAATGAATTGGCTAATTTCTTCTTGAGCACATTTATATCCTACATATTAGACCCTACAACAACCATGTCATCTACATACAATAGCAAGATAATATAGTTTCCATTTTCTAGCCTTTTAAAATAAACACAATGATCAGAATGACATCTATTATAGCCTTGTTCTGTCATAAACCTGTCAAACTTTAGATACCACTGCCTTGGAGATTGCTTTAGGCCATATAAGCTCTTCTTCAACCTACATACCAAATTCTCCTTCCCTTTGACCTCATACCCCTGTGGCTGCTGCATATAAATCTCTTCCTCCAAATCCCCATGGAGAAAATTTGTTTTTACATATAACTGTTCAAGATGAAAATCTTCTGCTACCACAAGACTTAAAATAGTCATAATTGAAGTCATTTTAACAACAGGAGAAAATATTTCATCAAAATCTATAGCTTTCTTTTGTGCAAACCCCTTTACAACAAGTCTAGCCTTGTACCTCTTTTCTCCTCCATCTTCTTCTTTCAACTTGTAAACCCATTTAATCTGCAATGCTCTTTTTCCTGTAGGCAACTGAACCAAGTCCCAAGTTTGATTATTTTCCAAGGAATCCATTTCCTCTTTCATGCCTTGTTCCCACTTCTTTTTGGTGTCTACCTGCATTTCCTCTTCATAACATTATGGTTCACCAGAATCAGTCAACAATAAATAATATAATGAAGGAGAGTATCATTCAGGGGGTATACTTAACCTGGTAGATATTATAATAACACTTGCAGGTGTTTGAGGTACCTGCTGCTCCTGCTGTTGTACATTTTGATTTTCAGTTTCCTCTGAAATTTCTTTTTCAATGATCTCATCAAACACTGTGTATTCTTGTTTTTCTGTTTTCTATTTCTCTCCCTGCAACTGATCTTTGTACATGACCTTTTCATTGAATATGACATCTCTACTCCTAATGATTTTATTATTTTTATAATCCCATAAGTGATAACCAAAATCATTAACACCATATCCAATAACGGTACACTTCTTGGATTTTGCCTCAAACATTGTTCTATTTTCTTTATCAATATGGACAAATGATTCACAACCAAAAATTTTCAAAAAATAATAGTTTACCTTTTTTCTTGTCCATTCCTCCTCCGAAATTTTACCATCCAAAGAGCTTGAAGGTCCTCTATTTATTAAGTAAACAACAATATCTAAAACATCTGCCCAAAACTGTAAGGGCAAACCAGTATGCAATCTCATACTCCTTGCACGCTCGATGATTGTCCTGTTCATCCTTTCTGACACACCATTTTCTTGTGGTGTTCGTGGAACTGTCTTCTCTCTACGAATCCCATCGTATGAATAGTAATCATCAAACTCCTTGCTGCAGTATTTACCTCCATTATCTGATCTGAGACACTTCAAACTTTTTCCTGTCTCATTCTCAACTAAAGTTTTCCATTTCTTAAAAGTATCAAAAACATCATCTTTTTGTCGAATGCAATAAACCCAAGTTTTTCTAGTTGCATCATCAATAAAAGTAATATAATAATGAGAGCCACCAAGAGATGATACCTGAGCTGGTCCCCATACATCTGTATGCACAAGCTCTAACCTTTCATTCTTCTTTTCTTTTCCGACTCTAAGAAATGTGACTCTCTTTTGTTTTCCATAAACACAATGCTCACATAAGTCCAAATCAATTTGTTTAAGATTTGGCAGAAAATTTCTTTTGTGAAGTATCTGCATACCCTTCTCACTCATGTGTCCCAGCCTATGATGCCACAGTGTTGTATCCACTCTTGCAGAAGCTAAAGATATAGAAGAGTCAGTATTATTAGTACATAAATACAATGTACCTACCTTCTCTCCTTTCGCTATCACCAATGATCCTTTGATGACCTTCCACGTTTTATCTGTAAATATGGATATACAACCTTCACTTGCCAATTGACCCATTGAAATTATATTTTTCCTTAAATTTGGAATATGTCTTACCTCTTTCAACAACCATTGGTTTCCATTGCGTTGATTTATTTTTACCTTTCCCATTCCAACAATTTTGCATGGTGCATCATCACCCAAATGAACCTGTCCAAAATCACCTTGAACATAATCTAGAAAATGTTTCCTATGGGGTGTGGCATGAAATGAAGCCCCTGAATCTACTACCCAAGACTCATAAATATTATCTAAAGAGAGAATCAAATCATCTTGTAACACACCACCTATTACATTTGCTTCCTGATTTCTCTCTTGTTGTCGATCTATTTGTTTCTTTGGAGCTCTGCAGTCTTTCTTCAGATGTCCTTTCTTCCCACAATTCTAGCACTCTATCTTTCCAAGTATGGATTTGGATCTGCCCTTCCTAGAATTCCCATGGTTCCCTGATCCCTTTCCTCTATCCTTTTGTCTTCCCCCATTCTCCATGTTCAACGCATTACCTGATGTCTCACCAGTGCTTTTCCATCACATTTCCTCACTAAGGATAACACCAACAACATCATCAAATTTTAAAGTATTTGAACCAGAGACAGAGTTACTTACAGCCATGACCAAGTCATTCTAGCTTTCTGGCAATGAGCACAATATTAGAAGAGCCCTAACCTCATTGTCAGAGTCCACTTTTACAGAACTTAGTTGATTAGTAACCGTATTAAATTTATTTAAATGACCTGCAATAGACTCACCTTCCGACATCTTCATATTAAATAATCTATTCATTAGAAATACCTTATTGGATGCCAAGGGTTTTTCATACAATTTGACCAACGCATCCATCAAACCCTTCGTTGTCTTTTCTTTCGAGATATTGAAAGCCACCGACGCTGCCAGGCTCAGCCATATCATTCCTAGAGCCTTTCTGTCAAGAATCTCCCATTCTTCATCCTTCATGGCCGCCGAATTTTTTAATACTCCGTTCAATGGTAGGAATAGATCCTTCTGATATAAATAATCTTCCATTTTAATATTCCATAACTGGTAGTTTTGGTCATTAAATTTCTTGACCCTAAACTTTCCATCTTTCGACATTGCTCCCACTCGAACCAGGAACCCTCTTTTCCTACGAGTTACCTTACGCTCTGATAGTAGTTGTTAGAAAAATAGGACCACGAAGCAATAAAATAAAACAAATGCGGAAACAAAACATAGAAGATACATAATGCAAGAGAGACACAGATTTACGTGGTTCACCCAGTGTGGGCTACGTCCACTAGAGAAATTGCCAGGTCCTTTCTTTATTATTATCCAACAAAATGAAGGGATACAACCTACAACAAAACCCATTGTAACTTCCTCTTCTTTCTCTCACAGTCTCCTCTCTCAGAATACAATACTCGCCAACATACATAGCCACAATACATTGTAAAAGTATATTGTAATTTCATTGTAAATATGGAGCGTTCATTATAAGGTAGATTATCGTTAAATCTGCGACCTTATAATGAACGGTCCAGATTTACAATGAAATTACAATATACTTTTACAAGGTAATTTTTGCTTCGGGGGCTCGCTTGCCCCCAGACCCCCTAGTCAGGGGGATAGCCCCCCCAGACCCCACAGAGGGGGTACCCCTACTCTGCACTCCCCCGCGTGGAAGAGTGTACATACTTCTGGGGTGTAAATACTTCATGGGGTATAAACACGACAGAAAGTAAAAGACCTCTAAATCAGGAAGATAATCAGGCTCCACAATCAACAGTATGCAAAATTTTGCGAGGATGGTTGGAATAAGGTCATTCAGAATGATGACCCGAACCACAGATTGGTATGTGTTCTAGTTACGAAAATTTTGACACATTTTCTGATAGTTTACTTCTAATTCTAGATTTAGATATCATTGTATCTATAGAAATAATCGAGTTGTTATTTCCATTAATTGTAGTTTGGAGATATGTTAAATGAATCTCCAGTAGGTAGGAGACCTGATTCGACAAGTTTAAATTTAGATGGGTTGAATCATGTATGTGTTTTCTAATAGTTGTTCAATTTCCACTCTTTTGAATAAGAGATTAACAACATTTATAATTTTATATAATTGGAACAAATTGAATCCTAGATTTAGTTCTTAGTTGTGTTGTTCACAGATCCCTATTCCATCTCCTACTACTTCGAAAGGCTTGTCTCAATTCTCATTGGGAGAGTTTGAATAGGGTGGGAGTTCACAGGTATCATTTAATGTCTTAAAATCATTTAAATTTAACGTGTTCTAATAATTTAAATTTAATTTTTCAAAATTTCAAATTTGAAATGTGTTATATAGGCTAATGTGGAGAAGAGAGTACCTGAGATTATGCTTGGAAGAGAGACTAGGATTGAGGAGGAAGCACCCAGATTTGGGAAGGATGTGTTCATTCAAGATGATTCATAAATGTATGTTTTTGAATTTTATCAAATTTTTATTTCTCAAATTTTTAGTTTAGCCTTTCCTATTCAACACTTTGATCAATTATTTTGAAATATATAGAACCCCTAGATAATTTTATCGTTGTCTTAAATGGTGTACATTCAAATTTATTTAAGGTTAAATCGCGATGAATACCTAATTTTGAACTTGAACATTTGAATATTTGAGAACAGACTCTATCCCACATCAGAAAAGAGAGAGTTTCTAATTTTTCTTCTATTGCATTCCCTGCTTTCTTGTCCAAGAATGACGTAGTATGGAAATGTGTGTTTTCTACATACAACGAAGTGAATTTCTTCATGCCAGGGTATTTTCATTGCCAAACTCTTAACTAAATTGGTTACTAATCACAAAAATCAATATTCAATTAGATTTACAAATAAGCTTAGACATATTGTATGTGTGAGCTAGATCACACATAATTTCAAAGAGCATTTCATTATATTTAATATGAATACATTCCATTTAAATGGTTTTTGAAGAATGGCTTAATATACATGTGCAAATTTGTGTTTTCTTTATACATGCAAGATTATACGAGAACATGTATTCCATTGCAGAAAGAGGAGATAAGTATTTTTCGGAAGAATGGCTTTTAAAATGGAGATTTGTGATTTTTTTTAGAAAAAAAGTTGTTTTTTTTGGAAGAATGATTAATATAAAGATTTATGAGTCCTTTAGTTTGAAAGGGCATTGTAGAATTTGATTATATGACCACTGCAGAAGAAGAGAGAAATATTTAACTGCTGAGGAGATTAGTATTTTATTGCTCTGTAAATATGATCAAATAACATCACCTGGGATGAGAATTTATGAATGATTGGGGACCTTAACCACAAGGAGAATTTCACCTGAAGGATTTTGGACTTTATCCACATAGAGATAAGTATTTCATTGGAAGAATGACTTAATATGGAGATTTTTGAATTTTCTTCATACACAGTTCTATATTTATTTTAGATTATTATCTAACTCTAATTCATAATTTGTTTTACCAAGAACACAATAACATCACCTCGGATGAGAATTTCACCTAAAGGATTTGAGACCTTATCCACAAGGAGAATTTCACCTGAAGGATTTCAGACTTTATCCACAAGAATATAAGTATTTCATTGGAAGAATATCTTAATATGGAGATTTGTGAACTTTCTTCATTCACAGATCTATATTTATTTTCAGATTATTATCTAACTCTAACTCACATTTTTTTTTTTTACCAAGAACATAGTTTTTCTCTTTAATTTTTTTTAAGATTTTAGATAAGATTTACAAATAGTTTAAATCATGTACTCTTAATTGGAGAGTAATTCTATCTTAAATTTGTTTAACTGTGGTTGGGTATGTTATTATTTCTTATTGTTTTATTTAATATTTAGTTACAGTATATATGCTAATATGTGTTATTTGTTTTTTTATTATTGTTTTTTATTGTTACAGATGTATAAATTATATTTGGTGAAAAATATGTTTACAATATATTTTGTAGGAAATAGTATGTTGGAGGATGAGGCTTAACTCTTTTGGTATGTATGTCAATTTTGTTTTAATTATAATTTTTGAATTCTGTATTATTTCGCATGTTTGAATTGTAAATTTTTAATTTTTGAATTTTTGACTTGCAGGTATGAAGTGTCTTAAAAAGATGGCTTTGAGTCCATAATTTTGTTGTTAAATGTCTTAGTTTTTGTTATCATCCTAAAATGGATGTGGAACTTATGTATTTTACCGTGTAACTATTCAAACTTTGATTATATATATATATATATATATATATATATATTTCATAATTTTGGAATTCAAAATAACAATTTATTGTCTCATATTTGATTTGTCAAAGTTGATAAAAAAGTGACAAAGTTAACTAGTAATGAACTAATGTTTTGTATATTTTCCTTTTTACAATGTATTAAATAAAGCATCAAACTCTTAAACACTTTTATGCTATGTATTAATTTAAATGTTTCATTTTATGTTCATTTTGTGTTCACTGTGGATCATCAAAAATATGATCAAACTCTTAAATATTTTTTTTTATGTATTAATTTAAATGTTTCATTTTATGTTCACTGTAGATTGTAAAAAATATGATCAAACTCTTAAATATTTTTCTGTTATGTATTAATTTAAATGTTTCATTTTATGTTCACTGTGGATCATCAAAAATATGATGAAACTCTTAAATACTTTTCTGATATGTATTAATTTAAATGTTTCATTTTATGTTCACTGTGGATCATCAAAAATATGATTCTATTGACATATCAAATAATTTTGGTGGCAGAATACAAAAAACCAAAGGAAATATAGGCATATGAGATCTATTAAATAAATTGGTTACATAGATGCACTTAACTAATAAAAAAAACTAAAAGAAAAATTAAAGGAAAGATAGGCATATGAGATCATAGATCTGCACTAAACTAAAAAAAAAAACT
The DNA here is from genome assembly GCA_009831015.1 of Picea engelmannii. Lineage (NCBI taxonomy): Eukaryota > Viridiplantae > Streptophyta > Pinopsida > Pinales > Pinaceae > Picea > Picea engelmannii. The sequence continues at coordinate 839,752 of ML791079.1, read as the reverse complement.
AAAGGAAAGATATGCATATGAGATATGTTAAATAAATTGGTTACAATAAAAAACTAAATGAAAGATATGCATATGAGATCTGTTAAATAAATTGGTTACATCTAGATGCACTTAATTAATAAAAAAAATTAAAGGAAAAACTAAAGGAAAGATAGGCATATGATATCTGCTAAATAAATGAAAAGAAAAAATTAAAGTGAAATAATATAAGAATGTGAACTGTTATTTATCTATTTTTAAGAATATGCAAAGTCAATAATACAAGAATGTGGACTGTTTATAAATTTAAGTATATTTCAAACTCAATAGATAGACAAGAAAAAATTGAACTGCCAAACATACAAGATTGTAACATTGCATATCTATTTAAGAATATATGACAACTTAGACAACATGTTAAACCATGCAAAACTTATTGGAGAATATATGGTAGTAGAAAACACTTTAAACATGCAAATCCTATGCTGGCATGAACTGCACTAAAAAAAATAAATTTCCATTATCTACCAATTACCTTTCAGAAAACTTGTATTTGATTTTGGAATAAGGTAACCAATGTGGAATTCAAAGGAGGAGGTATGCATTCAAGCATTGTGTTTTACACATACCAAAGAACAACACATACCCCTTGTACAACTCAGATAACATGTATGAAAGAGAATTAAATTAGGAAAATGATTTGCAGGCTATGGTTTAGTACTATTCACATAAACCCACATTGTTGTAAGGGTATTCACTTGACTTTAGGCAAGGTTGTATTAATTTCCTTAACTTTGTTAGAGAAGAGATCTATTAATTACAATTTAATTCACTTGACTTTAAGAAATGTTGTATTAATTTCTTTAACTTTGTTAGAGAAGAGATCTATTAATTACAATTTAATTTTAATGATTAACAAGTTTCTAAATAAGTTTACATGAAAATCAACTTAATTATTAAAATGAAGATTCTAAATAATTTCAAATTTTAAATGTAAATCAACTTAATAATTAGAATGAAGATATTGATATATATGATATTATTAGTCAAGTGTTATTACAGCAAGTGAAAGAGATGTTTAAATTATTTTTAGTTGTTAGAATATTAATTTTAAAATAAATAAATAAATTATCACTTAGAGAAGTCAATGTTCTCAAATCTAGGATAGAAGAGATGTTCAACTCTTCTTTGATTGATGCAATAGTAATAAAAATAAAATTCTCAAGATAAAAGAGATCCAAATTAATTAGGTAATGTTTATACAATAAAATCTTGAGATCGAAGAGATGTTCAATTCTTTTTTGGTTTGTGTGATAATGCTAAAATAAAATGCTCAAAATGACGCGATTGTAAAATAAAACCTTAAAATGGAAGAGACGATCAACTCTTTTTTAATTTTATCATGTAACTTCATTAAGAAAATGCTAAAGCTAGAAGAGATATTCACCTCAAAGTTCATATACCCAAGTAATAAAATAAAATCTCAAAATGAAAGAGATGTTTTTAACTTTTCTTTAATTTTGAGAACAATAATTAAAAAAAAATTCAAAATAAAAGCTCGATGTTCAATACAACTTTAATTTATATTTAATGCTCATAAAACAAAATAAAATAAAAATCAGAATGAGTTAAAATTTGAAACAAGATATTGTTACAATATAAAATATAAAATATGTTTTAACTTTTTTTAAAATTAATGCAATATTATTAAAATCAAATGGAAAAAAATACTATTCAAAAAAGTAAGTTTTCAATAGAAATGGTGTATAACAATTTTTTAGTTTAAAATAAAATGCTCACTACACAAGAGGTATACATCTCAATTTTGATTTGTGTAATGCTCATAAAATAATTTTGATTGGTGTCATGGTTGAAAAACACAGATAAAATATGGTTGAACCACATTTTATCTGTGTTTTTTAAGAATGATCCAATTTTTTTTATACATGCACCCTTTTTATAAATATCCTATTTGGAAATATGGTTGAAAATAGTCAAAACAAGTCATCAAATTATGGAATGTACTTTCAATGGAAAATAAAAAATTATGGAATGTACATGTGCCACTTGTTTAAAAACATCGTAATGGTATTCCATCTTCAATTATTCGTTCATGATCGACTTTAGACATTTTCCATTTTCTATTTTTTATTTTATTTTATTAAACTTCTATTAACTTTATGCGTGTTGTACATACCATATTACTATATTAACAACTTGTGACATCTGATTGGTAGTATTGAAAGTGAACATGAATATCGGTTTGATAGGTTTCTTGAAAAAAATATCCTTTCAATACAATGGATCCTCTTTCATATATAAAACTATTATCATCAAAATCTTCTAATAGCCTCATCTTTTGTTCCGTGCATCATATCAAATAATATTTCACGTTTTCAGTGTTGTATACAGTTAAAACCATGGCAAAAACATCTCCTGCAAATAATTGGATATATTGGACAAAAAATAATTCGTGTTAGATTATCACACAAGTACATCTACAAGTTATTTGAAAAAATTTAAACATAAAATTACCTTCTCTAACAAGATCATAAACTCTATCGCCATCAACTAACACTATAGTTTCATTTGATTCCATCTCCTCTGAGCTTGCAAGTGGCATTTTCCCTTTTACATTAAGTTTGGTATGTCTCCAAGATTGAACATATCCTGCATTTTCGTTCTCGCAAATATCTATGGATTGTGTGTCCTCTATGCAAACTGAAAAAAAACAAGACTCATTTCTTCTATCAAACACGAACCCATTTTGAAAACATTTTTTTTTTAACTAAATGTATTTTTCGTGTCCCGGGTATTGTATTGGTGTCATATGGGATTGATCTATTTACATCTTCGATTCCAACATACCAAAAAAACCTGCAAAAGACAAGAACTTTTTAACTCAAAATCTCTCAAGAAAATGATTGAAGATTGAATATAAATTTGAACACGTTTAAATTTATATATCCTATGTACATACATGTAACATTTATATATAGACACACCTGCACACATCCCTTGATAGATTATATTCATGGCTTAGCGCCATTTTTCACCATTCAACAACTTGTTCAGTGGATTCAAATCGATTGGCATAAGGGTTCAGCTGATACCTTCGAAGTGCTCGTTTTATACATGCCCCTACATTGTCGTGCTCTCCTTTTCCATGACCAGTCTCAAAAAAATCCCAACAATGTGTAATGTTAAATTTTTTATGAAGACGACATAACCAATAGAATGATCGTGAAGATTTGAACTGACCCGCACACCCATATGACCATTCCAATTTCGATCGAATCTGATTTCGAGTTATTTCAATAAATCATGAAATTTATCAAAACAATGTTGTACATAATGTGTGTCGTGTGCTCGATCATCACTTATATAAAAGTGATATTCTTTAATAACATGTCGATTGTCGTTGGTGTTTTCTATTTTATCAAGACTCTGTTGAGCATGTCTATATAGAACATGGACAAATATCGTGACTTAATCAGAATGATAATATTCGCTCTGTATTTCTTTTTGTGCAACGAATGTGTAATTCTCTGCAAAATCAACTACAGACAAAATTGTCTCTGGTGGAAACACTTCACGTGATTGTTTGAATTGTAGATTTTTCCATTGAGATATATGTGAATACTTAGTGTATTTTTAGATTTCTTCCTCAAACTTCTTCAAAAAATCTATCACATAGATTTTATCTACCTTCAAATCAATCCTTTTGGAAATAACATTTGAAGAATGTGGAGCTGTGTTCTTTATATATTCATATCTCTTCTAATTGACTACTATATTACAAAATTATTGATCATTCATATCAATATGATACTTTGAATGAAACACACTTAGATTTCCACAACAATCACATTTCTTTCCACCAACACATTTTTTTTGGTAAAATAAATCATCATCTTCTCTTTCACATAGAATTTTAGATATAAAAACATAGAATGTGGAAGGAGGAGGTGAACCTGGCCATAAAGTTTTACCAAAATCCAAAAAAGTATCGTAATACAACTCAAATTCGTCATGATAACAACAAAAACAAGTGTCACGAATAGTGATGGGTCTAACAAACCATGGTTTTTGTTGCACAAATGTATTGATGGAAATTTTTACTTCTTTGTGCTCTTCTTTGAACTTATTGAACAACTCTATTTGTGTCATTGACAATATATGTTTTGTATGTTCTTCATATTGTTTTCGTGCTATTCTTCGTCACAACACATCTCTTGTATGTGGTGAAACACGAGATTCTTCCAACCAACAATTACGGGCCAATTCTTTAACATTTTCTGCATGTTTATCTTTGTAGGGTTGTCTATAAATCACTATCCAACAAGCCAATTCATCATTTACATCTATTTGCAATCGAAATTTTCTATATTTGTGCAATTTTTTTCTTAATGTTCCCATCGTTTTTGCCATGTGTCGTGTCAAACAATATTTTTTATTGCTAGATGAAACAACTGCTGTTAGTATCGCTCTATATGTAACACAGACATCTTCTTTTCGATATTTTCCAAAAGATTTTAATACACTAGTTCTATTGTTAAAGATATTCTGTTTCACTTTTGTATCCTTTGTCAACTTTTGAATACCCAATAATGATGTAGCTTCTTTTAACTTTATTGACTTCATTAGACAAAGTAAAAGTTGAGCTTGTATTGCTACTGATTCATCTTTGAAAAACATATTATACATATTCTTAGTTCGATATCTTATATAATGCTTAGCTTTTTTCTTCCCAAATTTTTCTGTATCAACATTTTCTAATATTTCATTATCAATGTTGATAGATTCTCCTCCATATTTCAATTTAAATTTTATATTAAAAAACATAACCGGAACACAAATTCACTAAATTATATATACTTGAATGTTCATCTTGTATTATCTAAATTTATGTACATACCTATAGGTGATTTGTCTTATGCTTCAATTTCGGTTTCAACGTCTTCTGCTTCAATTTTGGTTTCAACGTATTCTTCGACATTATGAGACAAATCTATTTATATATTTTGAAAAACATCAAATTTCAATTACAATCAATTATATTATTTACAATATTTTAAATTTGAATTCTATAATTTGAATTTTGTACTTTCTAAATATAGTCCCAATGTGTGTCATGTGCTCAATCATCATATGTGCATGCATACCTGGATGAGCTTCTTCTTGTTAAAAATATTTATTCACATTATCATCGTTTCTTTCTTCAATATTTGCACGTTCTCGTTTCTTTCTCCAAGAAAGATTTTTCCTTTGTTTGATTTGGCGAGTATCATCTTGAGTGGGATCGAATTTTCTTTTGCGCAAAATTTTGTTTCCCATGACTTTTATAGCTATCTGCAAAAGATATGTTCAACAAAGACTTCACCTTGAAAAAATACTCAACATTTATCTTTCAACACATAAATTGTTATTCCAATAAAAACTTGAACAAACATTAATTACCTTATTCAAAAAAAACCAAAAAGATGATTCGAAACTTTGTTTAGGTGTTCTAGAAAACCATCATGTATCGATATCGATCCTTTGATTAATCCTATGGAACAGAGTGAAGAAATAAAGAAAGAAAAGAATACAACTGCAATCAGTAATATAAATGTTTTGAAATCCCTATCCCCGAGCTCATATGTGTTTTTCCATTTGATGAATTGTGTTAAATGTGTTCAGTTGAAATCCTATTTATACAACTTTCCACGAAATGAAACGATACGACGTGTCTTTTCATTTTTTTCGACTGACAGAATTTGCTCAACAGGCTTTTGGCCGAAAGAAGGTTTTTTTGGCCGAAAAGCTTGGAAACCGTTCAATTTTAACGGTTTCTGTTAGATTTTAGTCTTTCAGCTAAAATATTAGTTTTTCAACCGAAATATTAGTTTAGACGAAAGCATGAAATTGGGACTGAAAAAAACCCCCAAAGAATTGCCCCAATCTTACCTGAACTTCGGAGGTTGTGGACTCCTGCAAATACTGAGAATTTGGTTTGAAAATGACACCATAATTTCCAAAATTGAATCTACTTTCAATTCCTATAATTTGTTTTCATTTTCTTTATTTTTATCTAATTTTATTTAATTTTAAAAAAAAATCACTACATAATATTTTTAGTAGACATTATGATTCGGTGAAATGAAATATCGGTATCTCTAAAAATATACAGTGAAAAATTTAGAAAATAATATATTCATAATCCTTAAACTGTTCTTTTCAAAATGGTATATTTATATTTTAGTTTTAAGTAAAAATTAATATAGATACAAGGTGTAGAAAAACATGTGTTTAAAATCTGCAACGTTTTTAGCTTGGTCAACTTCAAAATATTCTAGAAATTATAATATCCATCTGTTAGATTCAAAATTATAGTCATAATAAAATAGAGTCTCTATAGATTGTTGCAGTATATTTCGTTTCTTAAAAACATAAGTTTACTAATAGATACATTGTTGTAGGAAAAAAATAATTCATTATCATTCCTTTCATGTTTAAGGAACATACTGTTAAATAATTGTCAAATTGACATATCAAATCGTGATAATTTTTATTTGAAAAATAGTCATTGAAAAGCTAACAAAGTTATTCATAAGGTTTGTTTTTACTATAAAGTGAAATTCTAAATAAAAAAAATACTTTTGTATGTCAGAAGTTGAAGAACTTGTGAAAATATAGTTTTTTTTTTCTCATAAAACAAGCAAAAGTGTAATTGATCTTCATGATTTCACCCAGTAACAATAAAATTTATATTTCCAATAGATTGTAAAGGAATGCACTTGCAAAAAGGCTACGTACACTAGATTTACCTGGAAAGGGTCACACCTTCTTCAAATAATCGTTTGTTTTAAGGATTTATGCCCCTGATTATAGACAAAATCTATAGATCGAGAGTAGTTGAGTGAGATTCTCCCTAGGCCAAGGCTCCTTCCCTTCATCCATCATCCTTCTCTAGTCCTCATTGAGTAATATTCTAGATATAAAATAGTATGCAGAACATAAATAATTAGCTAGAAATGGCAGATAAACAATGATATAACCAGAAAAGACCTCAATAATCCCATAATAATACCAGAATAACATCAGAAGGAGCACTTTGATTACTAAGAGAAATGTTCACTTGCCTCTTCATGGGGGAAACCTCCAGTAGAGAAGAGCTCTATTACAATAATATCCAAGACAAAACTTATGATACCCTCTACTCCTATTTATACTAAATATGTCTATCCAAAAGAACAATCTAGAGGAAGATCCTTCTAGAAGCGAAAGCTTCTATTAGATATTCTTACATTTGACTTATTCTTCCCTATTTCTAGGTCTTATTAATATTGGCCTTTATTACATGGAAATATATTATTCTACCTATGTGAGGGGTTAGGTCACTAACATGTCCTCCCCCTTAGAAAAATCCTTTCCCTCAAGGCTTGAGATGAGGAAATCGTTGTAGAATGGTAGTTGGTTCGCAAGTGGCATCTGCTGGAGTTGTATCTTTCCACTGGACTAACACTTCCTTGATGGTGTGCTGACACAGACAACGCTGATGCTGGTCAAAAAATGCTTGTGGTTGTAGCCAAATGGAACCTTCTTCATCCAAGTCAAGAAGGTTGGTTTGAGTTTGGCACTTAGTTCCAATCACCTTCTTTAAGAAGGAAACATGAAAAACATGATGGAGCTTAGAATGACTGGGAAAAGATAACTGATAGGCCACCTATCCCACACGCTTGAGAATGATATAAGGACCATAAAATTTGGGTGCCAGTTTCTGACAATGGTCATCCTTGAGGGATTTTTTCTTATAAGGTTGCAGTCTAAGAAACACTTGATCTCCTTATGAAAATTGACGTTCAGAGCATCCTTGATTTGCCTATTGCTTCATGTGATTCTGGGCCATGATCAAATTCTCTTTGAGGGTATGAAGAATAGCCTCTCGAACTGTAAGCATTTGGTCAACCGCTTGGATCTTCGAGACACCTGGAAAGTATGAGAGAAATGAAGGTGGATTTTGTCCATATACTGCTTCAAAAGGAGTCATGCGGGTAGTTGTATGGTCAGAAGTGTTGAACCACCATTTAGATAGTGGTAACCATTGAGCCCGCTGATTTTTTCATTCTTATGAAAAAAACAAAAATGTTTCCAAAAACTTGTTGAAAACTTCAGTTTGACCATCAGTCTGGGGATGGTAAGTTGTGCTGAGATGCAATTGGGTACCTTGTAGCTTGAACAGTTCTTGCAAAAAAATTGCTGGTGAAAGTGGGGTCGCAATTAGAAACAATAGAATGAGGCATTCCATGAAGCTTGATGATGCAAGGTCGCCCGCACTGACAACCCGCAATCACCAGGACCTTCTTAACTCACACAGGCCCGAAGAGTTTACAAGTACTCTTCCACTCCACTCGGGAGTCCACTACCCACAGTAAGCTCCTTCGGCGATCTCCCCTTCAGAATTCAGGAAATCAGGTTTTGCGGACTCGCGAAACTCGCGCGCACCTCCCGTGCAATATGAACTCCGAATCCCGATCCCCGATGTCAACGGTCAACACCTATGTGTATCGGGGATTTCCCTATCGGGAAATCGACAGATGAAAGGTAGTGATTTACTCACCTTTCGAAACCCCGAACGCCGATGTGCGATGCCACGTGTTTTCCTCCGCTCTGTCTCCATGGGACCCTTCGCAACTCGGGGTTTTGCTGCTTCTCCGCGCTCCCTTCGACTTTGAAAACGCCGAAGTGCCGAGTCCCGACTCCTCGGGATCTCGTGCCACCTGTCCCTCTGATGATCGACGGCTCCGATTTAATCGGGAAATCGCAACTCGCGATTTCGACATGCATGCAACTCTTGCACTCACCAACCCCAATGTGCCGATATTCGATGGCAAACGGCTTCTCTCCTGCGCTTGCGAGTTAACCCCCTCGTAACTCCTCCGTGATCTGACGGTCTACGGGATTTTGCGACTCTCCACAACAAATTCAAGTCGTCGATTCTCTTCCTCTTGAAGAGTTCTCTGCTTCACCAGCTTCGTCTTGTGCAATCGAAGCCAAGGTACTATCCCTCTTGAGTTTTTACCAACTCGGGCTTCTTCAGAGACTTCGAGCACGATGCCTGCACTCGACCTTCAACAACCTTCAAAGTGTTGAAGTCTTCCAGGTTCTGCGCTTTCACAGTCACAGAAACCCCGGCCTTCCTTTTCTCAGGCTTGCTACTGAGACTTCTATCCGACCTTCACTTCACCTGCACGGCTCGAATAACCCAACACAACTCTGATCGACGAGAATAAGAGTTTCACTATTGAACCTCCTCAACGCACTCTATGCGGAGGAATTCGACTGCCTTCTATGCAGGAATCTCCTGGTTCGAACTGTGAAACAATTGGAACTTATTCTCTCATTCCCTCAGGTTACAAACCTGATATGCAATCACATATGCAACATATAGGAGATAAGCATAAAAGGAAGCAAGCATGCAAAAGCATAATATCAACAACACACAGAGCTCAAACACATCCATGGAATTGAATCAAAGCTTTCTTATTAATTCAAGGTCTGTACATGGGGTTTCTTCACAAGCTCTCTACTCTGCTCCTCTTCTCTCAATGCCAATGCTGAATAATCCTGAATGTGAATAATAATGTTACAACCATACAACGGAGGGTGCCTATATTCCGTTTTCCCTCTCGAAAGCCAAAATTGTCTAATCTACAGTTAATTCCTATCTAACAACATTAAAACTATTAAATGCCTTCTTATCTATATTACAATACAAGTGTGCTCTTATGAATGCTTTCATTCAAACGACGACGCAACAGTCTTTTCAAAGGAATCCAAAAATGTATGTGCTGGCGCTGTCCAGCTGTTCTTCCCTTTCCACGCGCTGGCTCGCTTGATGAATTCGTAGATGCTCCTGCATCATACTCCTCGGCTCAAAAAGATTTCATGGGCTCTTATCCATGAGCTCCCGCACACTATGCCCATGCTTCTGTATCACTGCCTTTGGTTCCCAGCTGGCATCCTCCACTGGGTGGTGCTTCCATTTCACCAGGTATTCAAAATACTGCTTTCTCCTGGTCTTCCTGCCTACTCTCTTGTCTAGTATGCACTCCATCTGAGGTTTCTGTGCAACTGGTAATTGTTTCTGCCACTCAACCACTGGTTCTTCAACACTTCCAGCTCCTGCATCTTTGGCTTTATATGGGTATAAATCCGAAATGTTGAAAATCGGAGATATCCCGATGCCCTCTGGCAACTCAAGCTCATATGCATTCTCCCCAAATTTCTTCAGGACTTTACACGGCCCAATTTTCTTCATCTTGAGCTTGTTGTATGTTCCCCTTGGGAACCTCTCTTTTCTCAAGTGCGCTAGAACCATGTCCCGAACTTTGAACTGAAGCTGTCTTTTCCTCTGATCGGCTCGACGCTTATATTCCTGATTCGCCTTCTGCAGTCGCTGCTTCACCTGCGTGTGAAGTTCTTGCATCGCCTCTGCGAATTCTTCAGCCCTCGCGCTGCTAGTTTCAGCCTGTTCTGACTCCCTGAGCTCAGAAACTCCTCTCAGTTGTGTCCCATACAAAATCTGAAATGGGCTCTTACCTGTACTCCGATTCACCGAATCGTTGTACGTGAATTCTGCCTATGGTAAGATCTGATCCCAACTGCTATGGTGCTCCACCACTAGGCTTCTCAACAGATCCCCTAAGCTTCGGTTGACTACTTCAGTCTCACCGTCTGTCTGCGGATGGTAAGCAGAACTGAAAGCTAAGTCATCCCCCAGCTTCTTCCATAGCGTCCTCCAAAAATGACCTATGAATTTCGTGTCCCGATCTGAGACTATGCTTCTCGACAATCCATGTAATCGGACAATCTCTTTGAAAAACAAATTTGCGATGTGGGTTGCATCGCTGGTCTTATGACACGGAATGAAATGTGCCATCTTCGAAAACCTGTCTACCACCACAAAAATAGAATCAACTCCTCGCTGAGCTCTCGGTAAACCCAACACAAAGTCCATGCTAATGGCTTCCCATGGCCTCTCGGGTATGGGCAACGACTGATAGAACCCTGTGTTCTACCTTCGGCCTTTCGCATGTTGACATATCTGGCATCTGTCAACAAACTGCTTAACATCTGCATGCATGCCAGGCCAAAAATATGATTCGCTCAGCTTGGCGAATGTCTTGTCATGTCCGAAATGACCTGCTAAGCCTCCGCTGTGCTTTTCCTTCACCAAATTCTCTCTCATAGAGCAATCTGGAATGCACAATTGATTGCCCCGAAACAACAATCCATCCTAGATTAGGTAGTCTAGCCACAGACTCCTATCCCTGAGAACTGGGTTCTCGGCTGCTTCATACGCTTCTACAAAATCTGCATCACTAGCATACATATCTTTCAGATTTTCAAAACCCAAGGTCTTGACTCTAAACTCCTGCAGCAACAAACACTTCCTGCTCAAGGCATCAACCACCTTGTTCGCAGTCCCCGAAATGTGCTTGATCACAAATGTGAAATTCTGCATGTACTCTACCCATTTCGCATGCTTCTGGTTCAACTTCTCCTGTTGACTCATGAACTGTAATGCGTGATTATCGCTGTACAATACGAATTCCTTGGGTATGAGATTAAGCCTCCACTTTTTCAATGCCTGTATGATGGCATAGAATTCCTTATCATACGTGGAGTACTTCAGCTTTGCATCATCCAGCTTCTCGCTGTAATATGCCACAGGTCTGTCATCCTGACTCAAAACCCCTCCAACAACATACCCACTGGCGTCACACTTCACTTGGAAGGTTTTCTGAAAATCCGGCAGCACTAACACTGGCTGCTCGGTAATCTTCCGCTTCAATAGATTGAAGCTCTTCTCGGCCTCGGCTGTCCATTGGAAAACCTTATGCCGCTTTTTCACAGTGTCCATCATTGCGGCACTGATTCCACTAAAATTTCGAATGAATTTTCTGTAGAAGCTCGCCAAACTGTGAAAGCTCCTTAACTCAAAAACATTCCTTGGCGATGGCCAATTCTTGATTACGTTCACCTTCTCAGGATCCATCTTCAATTCATTTGCCGAAATTGCAAGACCCAAATAAATGAGTTCTGTTTGCATGAAAGAACACTTCTTCAAATTGATCAGCAGCTTTTCCTGCTGTAGCCTTCTCATCACAATGGCCAGATGCCTCAAGTGTTCAGCTCTAGTCTTGCTGAAAATCAATATGTCGTCCAAGTATACGACCACAAATTTTCCAATGAATTCCCGCAGGACTTCATTCATCAGCCTCATAAAAGTACTTGGTGCATTTGTCAGCCCAAACGACATGACCAGCCATTCGTACAAACCCTCGTTTGTTTTGAATGTTGTTTTCCACTAATCTCCCTCTCTCATCCGGATCTGATGATATCCACTCTTGAGATCTATCTTGGAAAAATAATTTGCCCCGCTCAGGCAATCCATCAGGTCATCCATCCTCAGCAGTGGAAATCTGTACCTGATGGTAATTTTATTTATCGCCCTAGAGTCTGTACACATCCTCCAGCCTCCATCCTTCTTCGGACTCAGCACTGTTGGCACAGCGCACGGACTAAGACTCTCTCTCACTAGTCCCTTGTCCTGCAGATCCTGTACCTTCCTTTTGACTTCCTCGTTCTCCTGAGGTGTCAACCTGTACGCTGCCTTATTTGGCAAACTTGCTCCGGGTATGAGGTCAATATGGTGACTCACACTCCGCATCGGTGGCAACGAATGAGGTAGTTCGTCCACAATGATATCAGCCAACTCTCCCAACAGTTCCTGAATCTCCTCTGGCAAGTCGTCCACTCTTGTGCTTGTCAGGACAATTCTCGGCTTCCTGACAACAAAGAATTTTGGATCTTCATTCTTCTCCATCTCTGTGAGAAGTTCTTTCCCACTCATGAGAAGTATCGTGCTTCTAACTTCTGGCTTCACTTCCTTATCCTTTATCGGAAGCAACGTGTGTGTTTTACCATCCTTCTCCAAAGTGTATGTGTTCATTCTCCCATCATGAACAACATTTCTGTCAAACTACCATGGCCTTCCCAATAATATATGACAGACATCCATGGGAATGACATCACACAAAATTTCATCCCTATATTCACCCATTTTAAATTTAACCAAGCATTTCTTTGTAACACATACCTGGTGTCCTTTTTGCAGCCATGTCACTTTGTATGGACTCGGGTGTTTGTTTGTTTTCAGCTCCAGCTTCTCCACCATCTCGGTCGAAACGAGATTATCTGTGCTCCCACTGTCCACTATGACCTTGCATTTCCAACCCTTGGTCTTGCAAGTCGTCTGGAACAGTCGGCATCTCTGAGCTGTGTCCACCTCTTTCTCAGGTTTCAAAAGAACCTTATGCACTGTCAGTGACTTCCCACTTCCAGTGTCTTCATCCTCCACGTCACGCCTCTGCGCCTCAGCGACGCGAGTTTTTCCTCTGTCCATCTTCCTCTCTGGACAGTCCACGGCTTTGTGACTGTCCTTACCACACGTGAAACATGTGATAATTCCTCCTCGACCTCTTCCTCTACCTCGGGTACGAGGAAACGTATCGGCGTCAGCATATCCTCCTTGCTGATCTGTTTGCTGTCTCCTCGACTCAGCAATTTGTTGCCTCTACTGTGAGGTTCCACCTCTTTCAGCTTTTCTCTGAGGTTTCTTCCAATCCTCCTTGGGCTTTTGGAAGTCTTTCTGGGCAACCGCTTTGCCTCTAGGCTGGCTTCCGCCTCAGCCTTGCTGTCCCTGCTTGCGGCTCAGCTTCTCTTCAGCTTTTAAAGCCATTTGGTACGCATCCTCAACTGTTCGGATGGTCAGCATGCTCAGCTCGTCCTGAATGTCATACCTAAGACCATTCAGGTATCTTGCTACCTTTTCATCATCACTCTCTCGGTGACCATCTCGAATGTTGAGCTTGTAGAATTATTTGGTGTATTCCTTCACCGTCATCATCTTCTGTCTCAGGTTCTGCATGCACCTGAGCAGAGTGATCTGATAATCCCTGGGAATGAACTTCGCCTTCATCTTGGCGATCATCCAATCCCAGCTTTTGATCTTCTGCTTGCCTTTGGAACGTCTGTCTGCCTGTAGCTCGTCCCACCATAAGGCTGCATGTCCCTTCAGCTTCGTGACGGCATGCCTTACCTTCTTGTCCTCTTCGATGTCTTTGTAATCGAAGTAGGTGTCGAGTGCTCAGATCCAATCCAGCAACTCCTCTGCGTTTAGACTTCCCTCATAGACGGGAATGTCCATCTTTGTCTTTGAGCTCATCTTGGAGATAGCTCTGATTAACCTCTCTGTTGAGCCATCCTCTGCTGAGACCTCTTCTTGGTCATGTCCAGCTTCCTCTTCAATCTCGGAATCGCTGAACCCTACTGCACCCGCTCCACGCCTCTGTGCAGTCTCAATCTCCTCGAGTCTGGCTCGGAGATCTCTCATCTGGCGTTCCATCTCAGCATTACCTACTGGCCTACCCCTTCTTCGGGCATCCCTGTCTTCCCGATCAGGTGATTGCCTCTCTCTTCTGGGCGGCATTATGTCTCCTCTCTGCTACCTGAACAAAGATAACTTCTTAAACCTTGCTCTGATACCACTCTGACGCAAGTCGTGAGTATCAGAGTGCTTTCCTTTTCTCCTTCACTCCTTTTTCCTGAAATACACAGACAAGATCTTCAGGCTCTGATACCACTCTGACGCAAGGTCGCCTGCAATGACAACCCACAATCACCAGGACCTTCTTAACTCACACAGGCCCGAAGATTTTACAAGTACTCTTCCACTCCACTCGGGAGTCCACTACCCACAGTAAGCTCCTTCGGCGATCTCCCCTTCGGAATTTGGGAAGTCGGGTTTCGCGGACTCGCGAACCTCGCGCACACCTCCTGTACAATATGAACTCCGAATCCCGATCCCCGATTTCAACGGTCAACACCTATGTGTATCGGGGATTTCCCTATCGGGAAATCAGCAGATGAAAGGTAGTGATTTACTCACCTTTCGAAACCCCGAACGTCTATGTGCGATGCCATGTGTTGTCCTCCACTCTGTCTCCATGGGACCCTTCGCAACTCGGGGTTTCACTGCTTCTCCGCGCTCCCTTCGACTTTGAAAACACCGAAGTGCCGAGTCCCGACTCCTCGGGATCTCGTGCCACCTGTCCCTCCGATGATCAACGGCTCCGATTTAATCGGGAAATCGCAACTCGCGATTTCGATGTGCATGCAACTCTTTCACTCACCAACCCCGATGTGCCGATATTCGATGGAAAACAGCTTCTCTCCTGCGCTTGCGAGTTAACCCCCTCGTAACTCCTCCGTGATCTGACGGTCTACGGGATTTCGCGACTCTCCACAACAAATTCAAGTCGTCGATTCTCTTCCTCTTGAAGAGTTCTCCGCTTCACCAACTTCGTCTTGTGCAATCGAAGCCAAGGTACTATCCCTCTTGAGTTTTTACCAACTCGAGCTTCTTCAGAGACTTCGAGCATGATGCCTGCACTCGACCTTCAACAACCTTCAAAGTGTTGAAGTCTTCCAGGTTCTGCGCTTTCACAGTCACAGCAACCTCGACCTTCCTTTTCTCAGGCTTGCTACTGAGACTTCTATCCGACCTGCACTTCACCTGCATGGCTCGAATAACCCAACACAACTCTGATCGACGAGAATAAGAGTTTCACTATTGAACCTCCTCAACGCACTCTATGCGGAGGAATTCAACTGCCTTCTATGCAGGAATCTCCTGGTTCGAACAGTGAAACAATTGGAACTTATTCTCTCATTCCCTCAGGTTACGAACCTGATATGCAATCACATATGCAGCATATAGGAGATAAGCATAAAAAGAAGCAAGCATGCAAAAGCATAATATAGACAACACACAGAGCTCAAACACATCCATGGAATTGAATCAAAGCTTTCTTATTAATTCAAGGTCTGTACATGGGGTTTCTTCACAAGCTCTCTGCTCTGCTCCTCTTCTCTCAATGCCAATGCTGAATAATCCTGAATGTGAATAATAATGTTACAACCATACAACGGAGGGTGCCTATATTCCGTTTTCCCTCTCGAAAGACAAAACTATCTAATCTACATTTAATTCCTATCTAACAGCATTAAAACTATTAAATTCCTTCTTATCTATATTACAATACAAGTGCGCTCTTATGAATGATTTCATTCAAACGACGACACAATAGTCTTTTCAAAGGAATTCAAAAATGTATGTGCTGGCGCTGTCCAGTTGTTATTCCCTTTCCACACGTTGTCTCGCTTGATGAAGTCGTAGATGCTCCTACATCACTTGAAGACCTTATCCATGAAAATTTGAGCCACAGTGGAGGCTGTAAATGGGTTTTGAAGAGCACATAAATGAGCATACTTGGACAGATGATCAACTACCACCATGATGACTAATTTATTTCTTGATTTAGGTAAGCCTACAATAAAATCGATAGAGATATCCCTCCAAATAATCCGTGGAATCATAAGCAGTTGTAGTGTGCCAGGGGATTTGAATGTTTTTCCCTTGTTGCGTTGAAAACCATCACATTCTCCCACAAAATTGTGAACGTATTTTTTCATACCATCCCAGAAAAAAGAAAGTTTGACCTAGTCATAGGTTTTGGTAAACCCTGAGTGCCCAATGATGAGTGTAGCATGAAGCTCATAAAGTACCATGGATTTAAGTTTTTACTATTTACTTAAATACAAACAACCTTTTTATCGAAGCTCATCATTGTGCCAAGAGTACCCTAGGGAAACTAGATAATTGTCCTGCAATTGTTGTATCAGATGCAAAATTTTGGGATCGTGTAGCCAAACCTGACGAACAACTTGGAGCCAATCTGGTACAATGAAGGAGAGGGAAAAAAGGGACCCTTCATCTTCATATTTTCTGGAAAGTGCATCAACAACCACATTTTATTTTCCTTGCTTGTAAATGATCTCATAATCATATCCAAAGAGCTTAGTCCCCCATTTTTGTTTATTTTGGGAGGAAAGGCATTGTTCCAGAAAACACTTGAGGATTTGATGATCTGTCTTAATTTGGAAGTGCTTCTCCAATATATAAGGGCACCAAAGATCCACTGCATGTAGAATAGTGAACTTTTCCTTTTCAAATATTGATTTGCCAAAATTTCGTTCAAACAGTGGTTTGTTGGTAAAGTCCAAAGGACAACCCTCTTGCATAAGGACTGTTGCAATTCCTTTCCCAGAAGCATCACATTCCAGGACAAAGGTATTTTTGAAATCATGAAGGGCTAGGACTGGAGTGGTTCACATGGATGTCTTCAAGGTTTGAAAGGATTGAGTAGTTGTGGGAGTCCAAGTGAAATAGTTCTTTTTAAGGAGAGCAGTGAGAGTGGGCACAATCTTTCCATAATTCTTAACAAACTTGCGATAATAACCTGTTAAACCCATAAATCCACGTAAGATTTTGAGACTCATTGGGTGAGGTCAATCATGCATAGCTTCAATATTTTTAGGATCCACCTTGACATCGACCTTTCCAACAAGATGCCCCAAGTAATCGACTCTGAGGCTTCAAAAGAACATGTAGATTGTTTGAGGAAAATTTTGTGCTGAGAGAGTAGATGGAGAAGTTGATCCACATGATAAAGATGGGTTGTCCAGGTTTTACTATAGATGAGGATATAATCAAAGAAAACTAAGACAAAATGATGGATAAAAGGATGAAAGACATCATTCATGACGCTTTGGAAAGTGGACAAAGAATTACAAAAGACAAAGGGCATGACCAAAAAATCATAGTGTCCGTCATGAGTTTGAAATGAAATATTAGGAATGTCTGCCTCATTCATATGTATCTAGTGGTAGCCAGAACAAAGATCAAGTTTAGTAAAGAACTGGGCACCACTCAATTCATCCAAGAGGTTATCAATGACAGGAATGAGAAATTTGTCTTTAATGGTGAGTTTGTTGAGGGCATAAAAGTCAGTACACATGTGCCAAGAAACTTCTTTCTTAAGTTCCATGACCTTAGGATAGGAGTAGGGGCTCATACTATGACAGATAACACCTGCGTTGAGCAATTCTTGAACAATTTTCTCAATTTCATTTTTTTGGGAAAATGGATGACGATAAGGACGAATATTGGGACGAAGGCTACCGAGGACAAGAGGAATGGAATGATCATGAATACCACTGGAAGGAGGGATTTCTTGGGGAGTGGAAAAAATAACTTTATGTTTAGAGAGGATGGATTTGAGGTCCTGCGACACATACAGTGTCTCAGTGACTTGAATGGCATGGGGTTGTGCAATAATTACAAAATGACCTTTTTTGAGCATCTTTTCCATGCAATGGGAACTAATGATATCTAGAGAACTGATGGTGATGCATTGGAACTTATATTGTTGGCCCTCCTGGTCGAATTGCATGGTTAATTCCTTAAAATCCATGAGAATTGGACCCAAAGTCCTTAGCCATTCTGCATCCAACACAATGTCACAACCACCTATGTCGATAGAAAACATATGAGATTTCATGTGGTACTGACCAATTTGGAGATGCACTTTTTCACAATGCTTGCCATATTTCATGGATCTTCCATTGGCAATCATGATTTGAAAATTATTGACGCCACAAATATAGCAATTAGTTTCTTGGGAAATGTGGCGATGAACAAAATTATGGATGCTTCCACTATCAACAAGAATGATGACCTTCCTATGCTCAATGTAACCAATTAGATTGAGGGTTTTGGGAGCAGAGAAGTTAGTGAGAGAATTTAGGGAAATGACTGGTTCAACTTCGGGAGGGTCGGAGGGAGGGGTCAGGTTAATAGGTCCAGGTGACGTAGCCACAAGGGGAATGTCAACATCATCTTCTGAAACATCCTCAAACATGGCCATAAAATGATTGTGTTCCTTACACTTGTGCCCAGGAAAATATTTGTCATCACAATTATAACAAAGGTCTTTGAGTTGGTGTTCAACCATTTCTACCCTGGTGAATTTTTGGATATTTAGTTTAGTAGAAGGAGGAGTGGGAGTGATGGGTTTAGTGTGAGTAATAAAGGAGGATTTTTGGTTTTGCGAAGAGACAACCTGTTGTGCTTCCTTATCTCTTTTAGTAACATCCCCCCAACTCTGAGGCAAAGCCATGGGCACATGGGCACAAATCTCATCCTTCAAGCCATTGATAAAATATTCTCATAAAAAAACATCACACATGCCCTCTGTACAGAAAGCCAATCGCTCAAAAGAAGATATAAATTATTCCACTGTTCCAGATTGTTTCAACTTTGTCAAACAACCTAAATGGTTGGTGTCAGTGTCAAAGCGTTCATAAAGCTCTGCCAAAAATTGTGTCCAAACCACATACCCTTGGTGGGCATTTTTTCGCCATTGCCACCATTGCCAACATTGTTGATCTAGATGGAGAAAACCATACCAGAGTTCAGAGAACTCATATGTAATGTCATACAAAGAGAAATAATGTTCCATTTGAGTTACCCAACTAGTGGGATCCGAGCCATCAAATTTGGTCACATACACACATGGAAGGCCTAGGTCATGCTGAAAGTGATGGGGGTGAAAATTATGGGAATGAGAGGATATTTCACCTTCAGGTTGCAAATTTTGGGTCAGATGAGGGAATATCTGTAGGGATATGTAGCTTGGTGCAAATCATCCTAATGAAGGAGGAAAATTGGGTATTGAGGGATTCAAGATGGGTAGCGAGGTCATATTTTATGTCCTCCATTTTGGCATCGATGGATGAATGCATGTTTTTATTGATGGTGGAAACATTGGCATTGAGTTGTCTCACTTCTTGTTGGGTTTCTGTGAAATTAGAGTACAAGGAATTGAAGTGAACTTTCAAGTCTTGGCTACGGGTGTGGGCCATGATGAAGAGGGAAAACAACAAGGGGTAGGTGGGACTACACATAAAGTGAGTTATGGGTGAATTCTATCACAACGATTAGGGTGATGAGGGGAATCCATTGCGGTAAAGCCAAAATAAGGGTGTTGGAAGGGGGTTAGGTCCACGAGAAAAAAAATTGCTGAAAAATGATAGGTATGACTGCGATAAGGGAGAAGAGAGGAATCCAATGGCATGGGTCTCAAATAATGGTGCCATCAGGATCCAAACTTTTTTTTTTTTACTCCTACAGAGTTATACTCTGATATGAAGAATACTGCAGTCACAAAATGCCCAAATTCTTAATAGGAAAAATTGTATAGTATTTTCGCAACTCGAATGTAGGAGACACAGTTACATGGCAATAGGTCTTGTGTATTATGTTTTTTTCCTTCCCAAGGTTTAGGGTATTCAAGGGTTCTACAAACAAGGGTTTTCCTTGTGATGTATCTCTCTGATATACGTACGAGGTCCAACAGTAGTACTCGACCCAATATCTCATGGCACCAACTAAGGAGGTTAGACCATACCTTTAGTCGTACTACCTGACTATCCAGGTACTAGAGAGTATCATCCCTAGTGTTGTTCTCGGCAGAACTATAACATTCAGGCGGCCAATCGGTTTAACTATGGAGGGCTTCAAGAGATCTAGGTCAATCCGTATATAGGTGTTGTCTGATGTGCTACCACTCGAAGGGGTACCAACAAGGGTTACAAGAGTGGCCAACAGATGTGTGCTTAAGTACCACTTGTATTTCTTGCATGTATGAATTATCGACCATGGTTTTATGCGTGTAATGACAGATCTCTATAACTTTAAGATGTCGTAATATGTATCTACCCTAAAAAAAAATTTAACCCACAATTTTCTGTCGAGGAAGGTGCTCTGATACCACTTGTAATATTCCAGATATAAAATAGTATGCATAATGGAAATAATTAGCTAGAAATGACAGTTAAACAATTATATAACCAGAATAACACCTCAATAATACCAGAATAACACCAGAAAGAGCACTTTGATTACTAATATCAATGTTCACTTGCCTCTTCGAGGGGGTAACCTCCAACAAAGAAGAGCTCTGTTACAATAATATCCAAGACAAAACTTCTCATACCCTCTACTCCTATTTATACCAAATATGTGTATCCAAAAGAACAATCTAGAGGAATATCCTTCTAGAAGTGAAAGATTCTATTAGGTCTTATTACATTTGACTTATTCTTCCTTATTGTCAGGCCTTATTAATATTGGCCTTTATTACATGAAAATATATTATTCTACCTACGTGTTGGGTTAGGTCCCTAACACATTGAAATGCATAATCCTAATCAAACACTCAATCGTAGATTAGCAATAGTCATACCAAGGGTATGCAACAAATTGATATCAATTATGATCTCTTAGAATGCACCAAATCAACATCCACAACAACATTTTCTTCGGAATGTGGTGCAAACTAAGATAGCACCAATTGCATATTTTTCATGGGTACAATATTTAATATATAGAACATACCTTTTCATGATTTTTTATGTCTTTTTTCTGATTTTGATCAATGGATTTGAAGGGTTCAAAGGCTTATCACTGTGTCTCTTGTTCCATTGATTCTATAACACAAAGTGCATATAATCATTTTCTCCTCAAAATCAGGATATGCACTTATCTTCACACTTGATTTATTCATTATATCCCTACAACGATTAAGAAGACTGACTATACGTTCTTGATGTTATTTTGTTGCAATTAAACATGTATTGTTAGATCTCACTATCATTTTCAATTTTTTTGCAATGATTTCCTGGAACTGTAAGGTACCAGATCTATTATAATAGCCGATTTTGTTTTTATTTCATATAATAATAGCACAACAACACAATAGATGAAACCATAACACCAAAATAATACTTGATTGATAGGAAACAATGCTCACTTTCCTCTTTGAGGGGGACACCTTGAGCAAAGAAGTGCTCTATTACAATAATTCTCAAGACAAGACTTCTCATACCCTCGACTCCTATTTATACTAAATCTATCTACCAAAATAACAATCTAGAGGAGTATCTTCTAGAAGCAGAAGCTTCTATTAGGTCTTATTACATTTGACTTATTCTTCCTTATTACTAGTCCTTATTAATATTGGCCTTTATTAGATGTAAAATATATTATTCTACACATGTGAGGGGTTAGGGAGGTTAGGTCCCTAAAATGCCCTTCCCTTTAAAAAACAACCTTGTCCTCAAGGATTGAGATGATGAAATTGCTGCAGAATGGTAGCTGGATCCCAAGTGGCATCTATTGGATTTGTATCTTTCTATTGTACTACCACTTCCTTAATGGTGCGGTGATGAAGATGATTCTCATGTTGGTTCAAGAATGCTTGTGGCTGCAACCATATGGATCCTTCTTCATCCAACTTGAGAAGACTAGTTTGAGTTTGGCACTTAGTTCCAATCACCTTCTTTAAGCAAGAGACATGAAAAACAGGATGGAGGCGGTCAACGAGTGTTGAAGAGACATAAAAAAGCATAATTGCAAAGACAATAAACTACCACCATGATGACTAAATTGTTTCTCGATTTAGGTAAGCCAACAATGAAATCCATAGAGATATTCCTCCAAATAATGGGTGGAATCGGAAGCGGTTTTAGTGTGCCATAGGATATGACTATTTCTCCCTTGTTGCATTGACAAACATCACACTCTGCCACAAAAGTGCGAACGTCCTGTTTCATACCATCCCAGAAAAAATAACATTTGACCCTGTCATAGGTTTTGGTAAACCCTGAGTACCCAACTGTGGGTGTGGCATGAAGCTCAGAAAGGACTATGGATTTAAGTTGTGATTGTTTACTTAAATATAGAATACCTTTGTATATAATCTCATCATTGTGCCAAGAGTACCCTGGTGAAATTGGATAATTGGCTTGCAATTGTTGGATCAGACCCAAAATTTTGGGATCTTGCAGCCATTCCTAGCAAACATCTTGGAGCCAATTTGGTAAAATGAAGGAGAGGAAAAAAGGGACCCTTCATCATCATATTTTCTTGAAAGAGAATCAACAACCACATCGTACTTTCCTTTCTTGTAAATTATCTCATAATCATATCCATATATCTTAGTCACCCATTTTTTTTGCTCCAGGGATGAAAGAAGTTGCTCTAGAAAATACTTGAGGCTTGGATTATCTGTCCTAATTTGGAAGTGTTTCCCCAATAGATAAGGGTGCTAGAGATCCATTGCATGAAAAATCACCAACATTTCCTTTTCATAGATTTATTGGACCAAATGTCTCTCTGACAATTGTTTGTTGGTAAAGGCCAAAGGTTGGGCATCTTGCATAAGGACTGCTCCAATTCCTCTCTCAAAAGCATCACATTCTAGGAAAAAGGTATTTGTGAAGTCATGAAGGGCCAGGATAGGACTGGTGCACATAGTCTCCTTCAAGGCTTGAAAGGAATAATCAATTGCTAGAGTCCAAGTGAAATAACTCTTTTTAAGGAGAGCAGTGAGAGGCACCACAATATTTCCATAATTATTGACAAACTTGAGATAATATCATGTTAAACCCATAAAACCACACAAGATTTTGAGATTCTTAGGGAGAGGCAAATCATACATAACTTCATTATTCTTAGGATCCACCCTGACACCCGCCTTGCCAACAATATGACCCAAGTAATTGACTTTTGATGCTCCAAAATAACATTTATATTGTTTGAGGAAAAGTTGGTGCTGAGAGAGTAGATGAAGAACTTGATCCACATGAGCAAGTTGGGTTTTCCAGGTTTTACTATAGATGCAAATAAAATTAAAGAAATCTAAGACAAAATTACAGAGAAAAGGATAGAAGACATAATTCATGAGGATTTGGAAAGTGGAGGGAGAATTACACAAGCCAAAGGGCATGACCAAGAACTCATAGTGGCCCTCATGAGTTCGAAATGCAGTATTAGGAATTTCTTCCTATTTCATATGTATCTGGTGGTATCCAGAACAATATCAAGTTTAGTAAAGAACTGGGCACCACTTAATTCATCCAGGAGATCATTAATGACAGGAATGAGAATTTTGTCTTTGATGGTGAGTTTGTTGAGGGTAAAAAAGTTAGGACACATGTGCCAAGATCCTTCTTTCTTAAGTACCATGACCAAAAAAGAATAATAGGGGCTAGTAATAGGATGTATAACACCTGTGACGAGATATTATTGAACAATTTTCTCAATTTCATTTTTCTAGGCAAAGGGATGATGATAGGGATGAACATTGGGAGGGAGGATACCGAGGACAAGGGGAATGGAATGATCACGAACACCAAGAGAAGGAGGAAATCCTTTGGGAGTGGAAAAAAAACTTGATGTTTGGAGAGGATGAATTGGAGGTTAGGAGGCATAGAGGATGTCTTAGTGGCGTGAATGGAATGGAGTCATGCAATAATGTCGGATTGCTCTTTTTTTAGGAGCGTTTCCATGCGATGGGAACTGATGATCTCAGGGGAACCTGCTGTGATTCCTAAGAAATTATATTTTTGGCCCTCATGGTTGAATCACATGGTTAATTACTTAAATTCCATGAGAATGGGGCCCAAAGTCCTTGAATTACATGGTTAACTCCTTAAATTTCATGAGAATGGAGAAATCAGAGGACAAGGTATTGAGGAAGGATTCAAGGTATTGGATACAGGTGTGGGACATGATGAAGGGAAGAACCATAAAGGGGTGGGTAAGACCACACAAAAAAGGGTTTATGGGTGAAGGGTATCATGATGATCAAGGTGACAAGGTGAATACAATGGGATAAGTCCCAAATAAGGGCGATGTAAGGGGGTTAGGTGGACGGAAAAAACAAAATTCCTGAAAAATGATAGGTATGACTATGATGAGGGAAACTAGAGGAATCCAATGGGATAGGGATCAAATAATGGTGCAGTCAGGATCTAGATTCAAGAATACTATAGTGTTGAAAGGCCCAAATTCTTAACAGGAAAAATGTGTAGTAATTTCATAACCAAAATGCATGAGGTAAAGTTGCATGACAATAGATCTTGTCTTTTCTGTTTCTATTTTCGTCCCAAGTGTTAGGTGTTATCGGAATAATTGGTAGGTGTGGACACTAATAGATCTCCCTAGATCTACCTAGATCTAGAACAAAACAGGACAGGACATGAATCTTTTCCTAAGCTATGACCATTGAATTAGCTAGTAGGGAGGAACAAGTAACATACCTTTGTATCGCTTCCTAGGGTCTCTGTTGCTCCCGCTTCACTCCAGTGCTCTCATGAGGTCAAGACCAAGGAAACACAAACCAACCAAAGTGAAGATAGCAAAATATATTCAATCGTCAACTTATGTGTATGATCAAGGAATTACACAATAAAGTAAGAATGTCTTTATGGGAAAAGGATATGCCACTCTATCATATTAATCGAAAGTAGAAGATACAACCTGATTGCCTTGATGTCGCAAGCTTCCTTTCGATGGATCTTGGTTCCAACACACACACTTGCTCGATCCTTGTATGAAGAAGATTCAATTCCTCTTGATAGACTTGCTAGAGTCTCCAAGCTCCTGTTCAAGCTAGTTCCTTCACACAATTATTTCACCAATTCTCCAATGAATCTTGCTTAAACTTTTCCATGAGGATTCCATCAATATATAGGAGAGGATGAGATGGTTACTTGGATAAGAATGATCCCACAATATCAGGGAAACCAGTAAAGAGATAACCATTCGAATGCCAATCCATTCTCTAGAAGATTCCCTTTTAGAACCATCGAGACTTCATCTTTTTCCAAGATTTAGAACAAGTTCGCACCCTAGATATGTAGCAAAGTGCGATAAGTTTGCACGCTAGCTGAAGGCAGCCTGCGAGAATGGGTCATTCTCACACCCTAGGATATAAGCAACCTGCGAACTCTCTTCAAAAATATGTTTCCTGGGAAGAGATGAATGCCACTTTTCTCAGGAGAAAGTTCTTATTAGGAGCCTGAGTACACCATCATCAATACACCATCAAGATGACCACAAGATGACCAAAATCATGGGTAATAGAATGCCCCCCAAAGTATGAGGCCAGAAACAGTGATAGCCGAAATACTTTGTAAACTGCGTGTGTGTGTCAGCAACCAGGAGCACACCTAATCGAAAACCTGCGAACAACCAAGCATCTACAGAATATCATATTAATTTTGAGGTAGGCATTCCCATACTCAGATCACAGATGGATGACATTATAAGCATAGGTCATGGCCACCAATCATACACTATGGATCCACGCCATCAAAATATAGCATAGCCACCAGAAATACACTATGGATCTATGCAAGAAAATTCAAACTGAGATGACATAGCCACGAGACATGCAAAGTGGATCTATGTGTCGCAAATTATACATATCCCATCGCAACTTGGACAAAGAGATGATATCCAGGGTCTTCAATCCCGTCATCCAAAAGTACGAATCTAACCATGTGATTACATGTGTCGAAGTCGAACATGGTAGAAACCACTTGATTACCGGTCATTGATGAAACCGTTAAAAAGTGCGAGGGAAATCACCATTAATGTCAATGAATCCCAAGGTACATTAGTACAATCCACTGATTGTGAATGAATGAGTTGAGGTTGAACATTCGACGGAATCTTTCGATCAGAGGTCAATGATGTAAACCCACTTTCGAAAGCGAGGAAACCTTCCATTGAGGCATGCAAGTTCCAAGGTACCAAAGAATTTCTAAGTCTTGTTTTCGGATAATGAGATGAAGTCGACTGAACAAAACTTGTCATAGGAGGGCCTTGATGTATCCTCCATCAATGACACAAAATGAGTAACAGATTTTGAAGGTGAAACAGAGTATGATGTAAGTTGAAATGGACACAGGGAAGTCCGACACATAGAGAATGGACAACTGCAGATGGCCGACTCAATAGCGGTTTCAGATGAACTTCTCTTGAACATATGAACGACATGACCAATGATTTAGCAACATTGACTCAGAGACGACGTAGGGTATGACCTTGTAGCAAATCGAATGAGAGATAAATGGATTTCCCAAACCGGCTTAAAATAATGAATAGGGGGGTGTCATGCTCAAGAGTGATACTTACTGCCAATTAATATGAATATGAGAACACATCCCTTTCCCAAATTTCCCCCCACCATTTCTGGCGAATACCTCTTTATTTTTACGCAAGCTTGAGGAGGATAACATATTCTTGTTGATATAAGCTTATCCTTCGGATAAGTCCTTCGAAGTATGTTTAACGAACCCTAGGAAGGAGTGGTTTGGTCCCATGACAGGTCTGTCGATGTTTGTTTAACGAGTCCAAAGATAGAAAACTCGAAGGTTTTTCATGATTATAGAGTTTGGAAAATCACTTAAAAGAGAACTCTCTCAGTTCCTTTTTCGTAAAATAGTCTGGTGAGACTGAAAAAGAGATAAATTATTGCCCAACAGATGCTTTTTTCAAATACTTTATCGAACATGAAAATAACAAGGTTGCTCGGCTATCTTTTCATGTTTAGAGATTCTAAAAAGAGCTTAGAGAGGACTCCAAGGGGGTTCCTTTTTTGTATAACCTTGTTGAGCCTGAAAAAGTGATAAAAGTGTGCTCGATCGCGTTCTCATGCATTTTCGAGTGTGAGAACGGACAAAGACCAAGATCGAGGTTTTGTACAAAATCCATAAAAAAAAATCAAAACATGAAGAAGAAAAAATATCCGCATCCTTGTGCATGAACATCGAAGTCATTATGCCTGCAAAAGTTGTACTCAAAAGGGCATTAGGCATTAGGTTTTGATAAATAAACAATTATAAAATCCAATAAAATGGTAAAAGTAAATATAAAGGAGTAAAAACTCTTTTTACCATATCATTTTATATTTACCAATATTTGAGCCCAAAAACCCCTCTTTTACCCTTGAAATTCGGCGTTCGATTGCGGGAGTTACAAGCATCCATTCGATGTACCATCAACGACAGTGAAGTAAGCTCCTTGTCCTCCACCTTTTCATGGTTTAATTTTTCATTTTCATTGGCAAAAACACAGTTTTGAGTTGGTTTTGGGGGCTAAAGTCGCGCTCAACCATTCTCGCAGGTGAGCCACACGGGACCTGCAAGAATGACTCATTCTCGCAAGTGACCCAAAAGGAGCCTACGATAACCTCGCACTGTGCCTAAAGGGAACCTATGAGAACTGCAAAGTGGAGAATTTTTTTAAAGTTTTACTCAATGAAAAGATACCAAGTGTTGAATAGAGTTATTAACTTTCTTCTTGTGCTTCTTATGCAGGTAATTGGCCATCACCATGGTTCTGGAATGGCATGAAAGGGAGCACGAAGAAGATAATGCCATTGTCGAAAATCATCCAACCACCATTGCCCCTTTATGAGACTGTGGTCTTCTGAAGTTCTTTCGTATCCCGGGCATGAGGGCCCAAGTCAGGTTATTGGAGTACCTTGTGCATATGTGGGATCCCGATCAACAAGTATTCTATGTAGGGGTCCACACATTTTCCTTGGATATTGAGGACATTTACTTCTTGACAGGACTGTCACGGCGTGGGTACTACGTGAGCCTGAATGGTAACAGAGGTGGTGGGCTGCCTATGAGTGAGTACTGTCGCTTTCACTGTGTTCCAGAGGCAGAGAGGAGTAAAGAGAAAGTAGCTATTTTGGGAGTGCAGGATTTGACCCTCTGCACTATTTTGTTCACCATTGCTCGTATGGCTGGGAGCTCTACTCCTCACATGGCTCTCTAGAGCTACTTTCAATATGCCATATAATGTATTGAGCCTCAGGTTTTTAACTAGGTAGATGCAGTGCTTTGTAGCATGAAGAGGCAATTGACCAAATGGAGGCGAGGTAACCTGAAGCAATTCGGGTACGGGTCTTTGTTGGTGTCCTTATTCCTTGAGAGGGTT
Organism: Picea engelmannii; assembly: GCA_009831015.1. NCBI lineage: Eukaryota > Viridiplantae > Streptophyta > Pinopsida > Pinales > Pinaceae > Picea > Picea engelmannii. The sequence continues at coordinate 810,960 of ML791079.1, read as the reverse complement.
CCCTTGCTGAGCCTGCAAGTTGAGTGGGATTTACTGGCCCCAATAGATCCAATAATGCTGAGATGGTGTCGGCTCATGGCCCGACACGTAGCTAGACCAATTATCAAATATGATGATACCTTCTTCGACTAGTTGTGACCACAGATGCTGATGGTCGATGATTATGCTTATGCCGTGTTGGATTTCCGAGGAGATCTGGACTTGGTCCTGCTCGAGGGTGCTCAATGGGGGGAACTTGATAAGAAGTACACATTGTTTTCTTTTTAAATGTTTTTGTGAATTTTATCATATGAAAATGTTTTTTATATGTTCGTCCAAGGTCTAAATACAAAATTTGTTTTTGATGACATAGATGTGGGACCTTACCGACCTCCTGGTACTTCTCCCATTCAACGACGAGGAGAGGTGGCTCTAGTTCCATGATGGGATGCCGAGGATTATGAAGTGGTGGAACAAAACCTAGAGGGTTTGACAGTAGATATTCTAGACATGCCCCTTGGAGAGGTTCCACGACGTTATCAGCGTCACACAGTAAGGGTGTCAGAGTCCATTGGCCGACTGCTTCGTATGGTTGCCCAAGTAGTTGTGTGTTGCCGTGAACGTCATCCATGACGTCACTTTATAGAAGCTATGAGCTTCAGATTTTGAAATTTTGGACCTTGGACAAAACTTTTTTGTAATAACTCTTTTGATCGTTATATATACATACAGATTCTACCAGTTTATCTTGTGTTGTGTGAAAATTGATGTAATTGATTTATAAATGATCCAAATGTTTGTCTAATACATAGTTAGCCAATGCATCAGTTAATGTATTTAGACATCTAGGAATATGTTAATATTCAATATAATCAAAATAACGTTCCAAGGGGCGAATTCGCAAATACACCCGTAGCAAAGTAGGACTTCAAATAGTATAGACATTACTTAACTGTAGTACTACAAGCTGCGAATTGAGTCGCACAACCAAATGACAGATTCCAAGTGAGATAGCATCAGTCAACAATTTGATAACAACGCTATACTCTGCAATATTGTTGGTCGCACAACCAAGACACACACCTCGTAAGGAGACAAGTTCATTTGTAGGGGCGTAAATTGCCAATGCAGTGGAAGCAAGTTTTTGAGTACTACGGCTAGCGCCATCAGCGAAGCCAATATAGGGTAGTGAAGAATCCGACATCTGGAAATCAAACACAACGTCACATAAGGGAAGAGACCAGATAAGGACAAAATCAAGCTATAGTAACACACAAGAAGTATGATACAATAAAAATACAGGTACTTGTGCACAGGTGATCTTATGCATAGTACTTCTTCAAGTACAACCCATTTCTGGGTTCACTCAAAGGGATACCATCGTAATCTACTAACTCATAAGCCCCTTTTTCCAAAACTCATCGAACGATATAAGGACCTCGCCACATGGCTTCGAATTTTCCAGCTCCTAGCATATCTTGATCTTGTTCAAAGAGGAGAACGAGATCTCCTTCGGAGAAAATGCGAGGCTTGACATGTTTGTCGTATTGGGCCTTAATACATTTTTTCTGAGCTTCTATGACTAGGGTAGCATTGCGTCAAGTTTCATCTAATCGCATAAGATACAATAGACATTCTTCCTCAACAAAAGTGTTTCGTAGGAGTTCAACAGCTAGTTTTAAAGAGGGTATCTCGCATTCAATCGGGAGAATGGCTTCCAAACCATAGACTAACCGGAAAGGTGTAAACCCAGTAGCGGACATGACGGATGTCCGATAAGCCCACAATGCCGAAAAAAACATTGTGTGCCAACTTGTTTTGTGAATCCCTATCATTCGTCGGAGCATAGTTATGAGAACTTTATTAATTGCTGCGACTTGGCCGTTGGCTTCTGGGTAATAGGGCATTGAGTTTTCATGGTGAAGACCCAAATTTTTAGTAAGTTCAGACATCATGAAGTTTCTAAAGTGGCTACCATGATCAGTGAAAATAGCCTAGGGAACACCAAAACGAGCTATGATGTGATTAAAAATGAATAATGCTACGGTCTTTCCAGTGTTGTCAAATGTCGGCATCGCCTCAGCCCATTTCGTAAAGTAATCTACGGCTGCAATAATGTATCGATGGCCCCCGGCCGAGTGGGGGTGACATGTCATGAAATCGATGCCCCATTTTGCAAAGGGACTGATGGAGACCATAGGGTGAAGAGGAGCGGGATGTGACCGTATCTTATGATTACAGGTCTGGCAAGCATGGCATTTTTGAACGACGATTATGAAGTCGTTAAATAAAGAAGGCCAAAAATACCTTGCTCGTAAGATATTTTGGGCAGTAGCATAACCAGACATATGACCACCATAAGCTATAGAATGGTAGTCATTCAGAGATTTCTCGACTTCGTCGAATGTTAGGCAGTGTCAAAAAATAGAGTCAATGCCCCGATGATAAAGAGTATCCCCAAGGATAATATATTGATGGGCTTGGTATCATATTCGACGTCGGTCAGTACTAGAAAAAGTTGGCCGAAAAGTCTGGGTTTGGAGATATATGATGATATCACCATACCAAAGATCATCAGTGCTAATGAGGAAAAGGGATTCATCGGGTAATGAATCAACTGCTACATTTTTCGTTTCAGAATAAGGAAAGTCGCATATCAACTCAGGAAACACTAAGGACTTCTTGGACTTGGCGCGTTTGAATTCCAAGTCAAACTCCTAGAGTATCACGATCCATTTGGAGTATTTTCCCCCTAGCAATTGACGTGTGAGAATGTGTTGCATAGGGTTGTAGTTAGAAATCACTGTAGTCTTGTGTGAGAGGATATAGTGCCGGAAGCATTGGATGGCTTGGACGACTGCTAAGGCCAGTTTTTCGACATGTAAATACTTGATTTCGATAGGCGTCAGACTTTGAATCAAGTAGTAGATAACATGTTCGTCATTAGCATCATCCTCTTGGACTAGAACCATGCCAATGGTGTAATTCGAGGCGACAAGGTAGAGGAAATAATTGCGACTGTAATCAGGGGGAAAGAGAAGCGGAGCACATGTGAGGGATAATTTCAAAGCTTCAAAAGCGTTGTTTGCGATGGTATCCCAGACAAACTTAGACCCCTTTTTTAGGAGCCACGTAAATCCACAAGTTATCTCATCGTAATTTGGGATAAAACGATGAAGAAAGTTTGCTTTCCCCTGCAAACTTTGTAATTGGCAAAGTGTAGAAGGAGGAGGGAGATTAAGGATCACCTCAACCTTTAAAGGATATACTCTGATCCCTTGACGTGAAACAATAAAGCCTAGAAGTCGATCGGATTCCACGGAGAAAACACACTTATGAGGATTAAAACATATACGGTAAAATATCTCGGAGGTGGGTTGGATGATCGACTTGGCGCATTGAGTGAGCGGGTAAATCATCCAGATATGGTTGCACGATGTGCTTGATATCATGGAAAGCATAAGACATGGTGCATTGAAAAGTTGTGCCAGCATTCTTGAGACCAAAAGGGAGTTTCCGATAGACAAAAGTACCCCAAGGACAAATAAAATCAGTCTTATGTTGATCCTCGTGAACAATGTTGATTTGATTATACCCGAAGAAACCATCCATCAGAGAGAAGATTTCACTTACGGTGCAATCGTCGACAATTTGATCGATGAAGGGGGTAGGAAAGTTGTCTTTGGGACAACCTTTGTTGATATCCCTATAATCAATGCATACACAAATTGTGCCTTGTTTCTTGTCGATCAGGACAAGATTGGAAACCCAGTCAGTGAGGGACACCGAGTAAATAAAGCCGGCTTTGAGAAGTTTCTCGACTTCGAGCTTGATAAAAACTCCTTTACGTTGGTGAACTGGACGAAGGCATTGTCGGACGGGTTTAGTGTCGGGGTATGCCTTGATCTCGTGGATCACAATGTTGGGGTCGATACCCGACATTTCTTCGTAGCTCTAGGCGAAGATGTCACGAAACTCTTTGAAAAGGGACATATAGGTGACGATTTCGTCAGGGGAACACGAAGCTCCGATATGGACATTTTCGACAATTCCAGGTTTGATGGATATGTCGAGGGGAATAGTGGGAAAGATATTGCGTAAGTTCCCTTCAGAAAACACATCGTGTGTGGACTCGGGAACGGTTGAGATGATGACAACGGTCGACGGGGTCAAGATCCGTTGGTAGTTCTCAATGGTATGTTGCTCTAGGAAGAGGATGGAACGATGATGTCCATCGACCCAAAGGGTGTCCTCCATGACAGACATGATCATCGCGTCTGTGGGAAAAATGACACGGAAGGGATTTGGAGACAACTCACCAATAGAGGGGGCAGAAGGTGTTGTTGATTGAATGGCCTGATAGGCAGATTCAACTAGACTTAACGACATTTCATCGCCATAGTGAAGATGATATCCAGGGTCAGGTACTATCGAGGGGTTGTGAGATTCAAGAATTCCATGAATTGAGGTGGAGATCATGTTGATTGAAGCAACAGACAAGCGTGGAACATTGGGCAGTGGAATGGGGAAAGTACCCATTAACGAAGAGTCTTTAAGAAGGCCTACACCGACGTTCTCATAACCCGGTGGGGTTTTAACGATGAATGGTATGTTTCCAGTATGGGTGTCGGAGTTAAAGAAGGCTAATTGGTCGACGGTGACTACCTTCCCTTGATGTGGGAAATGTACCACATGAAAAAGGGTCGACACAACTAAGCGCATGGAATCGATCCAGCTGTGGCCAAGAAGAATATTGTAATCAAGAGGAGCATCAAAGACTTCCACTTCGACTTGGACTGTTTTTCCTTCTAACGTGATGGGCAACGAAGGAAGGACACCATAGGGCTTAAAACCGAAGCCATTAAAGGCTTTGAGAGTGTTCTGGGATTCATTCAAAGAGGGAGAGCCAATGGATTTCTAGCAAGTAAGAGACATGACACACATCAAGGCACCCTCGTCGATAACAGTTCGACAAATGTTTTTTTCAGAGACAATCACTTGGATATGGAACGCGAGTTGAGGGGGTAACCTTGGAATGTGATCTTCCAAGTAAAAAATTATTAAATTTGTATCCATCGGGTCGATTCCACCGATAGCTTTCAATAGTGCCTTCCATTGTGTAGGACAACTTTGAAGGACTTCGAGGGCTAACATCGCAGAAGGTGCTTGGTCCAGATCTTCAACAATGTTGTAGTTTTGGGCAGCACGAGCATGAGGATTGAAAGCCGATTTCTGAATGACACCCTTTGGGGGGGGTCGAAGAACTATGTCAAGGCTCGGTCATTCAAGATGAAGAGGACCGTTGGTAGGTGGAGTCACGGGAGAGGGTTGTACCAATGAAGGAGGTAGGTCATCAACCTTCTCTTTAGAGGGAGAATAATCTTTGGCTCGAGTGGTGAGTGCAATTTCGTTTTGCTTTGAATCGCCAATACACATCAATACATAGGATGTAGTAGAAGGTGAGGGTTGGTCATGAATGACCAATTGAGCCTGTTGTTGAGATGGGAAGGGTTGGGACAAAATGGTCGGAGCAGGTGGTTTTGGGGCTCCTTGAAGGAACTTAGTGACCTCGGCGCGTCGTGGACAATCCTTCATGTAGTGATCGTCACCACATATAAGACAAGGGTATCGAGGTTTGTGCTTATCCCGATTATCAATAGGTGGAGTTTTGGTTCGCTCTACTTGAGAATTGTTTTTGACCTCCTTATTCTTACCCCTTCCCTTTTTGGATTTGTTTTTACCGGCTACGGTAGATTGAACTGCATTTACCTCAAAAGTCTTGTCGATGGGAGGGGTAGGAGACAGAGCATTTTGAACATTAGAAGAAGCAGGTTTGGGGTTGGTGCTTGAGGCAGAATGTGGTTGGGCATGGAAAGTGCCAATCACACCATCGGCTGCATGAGAAGCAGCTAGAGTAGTTGAAGTGGCGGAAGTGGAAGGATGAGGTGCATCAGGTAGTAAGTCCTAAAGGGTACCCATTTGTGAGTAAATAAGGTCAAGGTATTGAGCACGACTTATGGCCCACTCTTCCGTGACTACTCCACCCATAGCGATGTCATGACTGATGTCGTTCACAAATGATTTTGTGAACCACTCTGCCAGCAACTGATCAGGGAGTTCGAGTTTAATGAGACGTCGTCTCCTTCGCCACTCATGAATGTGATCAGAGATATGAGTGAAAGAACTAAAAATCTCGGTCCCCATTTCATAACGGATCGGTAATTGGTAGTGAGTGAGGAAAGCCATAGCCAGGGTGTTGAAGTCAGCGAAAAACGCTCATGGTAATTCTATATACCACTTCGTAGCAGAACCTATGAGGGTCTGTTGAAAAAGACGTAAACGAATAGAGTCATCCATCAACGAGTTGGATGAACACCAGAGGTGAAAAGTCATGATGTGATTGTTCAGGTCCTCTCCCGCTTTGCCTTTGAATTTAGGGATGTCAGATGGTAGCTTGGCTGGTATAGCAGGCCATTGGGGAGTGTCATGAATTGGATCATTTAAAATCCTCGACAAGTCCGATAGATTCAAAGTGGCCAAGAAGGGTAATTATTGATTCACGTGCAGGTACTGGTGGGTTTGGGGAGGAATCCCCATCGGCAGACCAGTAGGACCATAAGCAGTCTGCATATAATGTGAAGACCCAGGGAGATTCGGTGGTGGTTGTAAAGGATAGTAGCTCATGGGATTGTATCCTGGAATAGGGACGTGAGTTGGAGCATTCAAACCCCAAATGGGATTGGACGTACTTGGATATGGTTGGCCTATATTAGGGGGTATAATCGATGCAACTGGAATATATTGCCCCCCAGTCGATTGAGGAGTATGTTGTATCAGATGATTCCAATACTGGGCTAAGAATGGAGGTACGTTTTTTCCATAAGGTGGGGTTTGTCCTCCTATCAGAGGTGGTGTTCAAATTGAGGGTAGCATTCCAATTGGGGATTGTGTTCCAATTGGGATTTATGTTCCAATAGGAATTTTCTCGCTAAGGGGGGGTTGAGTCAAACCTCCTTGGTGAAATTGTCCACCAATGGGAATATGATAATTTGGTGTGAATGATAGAATAGTGTCAGTAGGATTAATACTACCAGTAAAGGACGAGAAAAGTCCTCCGAAAGGGGCTTGAGGAAGTGTCGGAATGAAACTGGGAAGAGAGTTCCCAGAAGAAGAGGGACCACCAGGATATCCGGATGGGGCTTGCGTAGGAGTGGGAATGGAAGCATTCAATGCACGGTATCTGGGTGGTAGTGTCAGGGTGACATTGGGCGTATGTGGTGTGCCGATGGGGGCTTGACTAACCGTGGTAATCTTGGTGTGAATACTCATAGTATCTGTGTTATGGGCCATTTCTATAGGGATGGTCAAGATGTGGTCATATCGCAGGGCGTCCATACCAGGAAAATAATAGGCAATAGTAAATGGTACTGTCTCAGGGTTAGAGGTTTCAGAAATCACAGGCGAGATGGTGATTTCAACGCCTGATCTTGCACCAAAAAGGTCCAGTCGGAAAACGCCCGTAGACTAAAAAGGATATTGGCTTTTGATTCCTGGAAAGGGTCCAACTAGTGATCCAGAAGACACAACTAAGTCTCCGGAAGAATTCAGTCACATAAACTATCGCTCAAAATCGGGGTGAAGTCGAAAGTCCTCTCGAGTATTGGTAATAAGAAAATGTTCTAGAGAGTCAGTTCGTTCTACTTGTGGCATGGTAACGTCTTGGAATTCACTCGGCTGAGGAGATCCCTTAGGTGAGATTGTAGGCAGGGCTTGAGAACCTTCCAGATGTTCTAGAGATAAACCCTACATTCTACGTGAACAACATGGAGGATCTATTGTGAATGAGTTACAAACTCACGAAGAAAATTGTATGGTTGACTTGGGTAGACAAACAACACGCGCTAGTAAATAAAATATAGGAAACAATACCAAGCAAAGAAGACCTTCTAATTCCGAAGTCACTAGTTGGTGATGAAATCCAACGTCGCAACAATGAGATGATAAGGGGCTGGGCTAGGGTGGAAAAGTTACGTTGACGACCTGCTTAACGGACTTACACCCTGGTGCAAGCTCCCACACATAATCGTGGGTATATCCTCCAATGAGCCCAAGTGAGTTTGGCCAACGTCGATTCTAGGTACCGTGAAGACTTGCCCCTTCACAGTCACCTTTTGTAACACCCTAGAAAGATAGGCTGCTAAGGTTACCACTGAAAAAAATAAATCTTAGGGGGATAGTCGACAGTCTGATCCACACACAATGGAAGGGTATCTAGCCCTAAATCAACTCAAGAGGCTTCCACTCATCATTGTAGGTATACCTCCAAGTGACCCCCCTAATACGTGCAATCTCTACACCAATATCAACAAAGCAGGGTGAGTAACCCTGTCAATATCAATGCGACCTCGTGTTTGACCCTTGTGTGAGAAGGGCTTCCCAAGATAAGATGTTGTAAATGGAATTTGACACTCCTTAACACAAGATGCTATTGTGTGTTTTGTGATTTGGAGAGTGTATCTCTCTACCTATTCCAAAGCGTTAGCCTAGCTAAATGTTGGTGTAATAGAGCCCTAGAAAAAAGTTACTAGTTAAATTTTACAATTGCGCAGTGTTATTAAGGGTTGTTGTTACTCAAAGGAAGCGGGGATGAAACTGATGTTGTATGAGACTATGAACCAACGATGTATAGATGGGAATGAAATGCATCAATTTTCGTTCAATGAATCCTATGTACAGGAGGGAAAGAGAAGTTTTATGTATCAATCTTGAACTACGATACACAATTTCCTTTAAAAAGCAATTGCAACGAATCACGCAACAATACCAATTCTCAATTGTTTCTTTTTCAATAATTTCAACAATTGATTTTCAATGCTTTCGAAGATTAAAATGCTTTTGAAAGAAAAAATGTTTTTACTTTTCAAAAAGGACCTACACCATGATGGTGAAAGTGAAGAAAACCAAAAACAAATGAACAAGCAATAAACAAAAACCCAAACCAATCTTTCAATGGAAACAAAAATAACAAGTAGACCAAACTAGTCTTTTCAATTGCATGAGAAAAGTGATCTTCCAAATAATGAGCAAATGATAAAGACAAAGAATCTCAACTTTCAATCGATCGTCGGTTCTTAACCAAACAAGCACTTAGATTCCAAAATCAGAGAGTATATCTTTGCCAAGAAAAGTCAAGAAATGAAAGTCAAGAAAAGATGGACAGGAAGACCCTTTGATTTCCTAAGACTGATCATGCACAAAATCCGAAGACAAGAAAAAATCAACCAATGGTCTAAGAAGCTTTTTTCAGGCACCTATACTGATCTGGGTAGCTGAACATGAAAAAATCTTAAATCCAAAATTTTGAAAAGAGGGTTTGCAGGCTAATAGTATTACACAGTGCGAGAATGAGTCATTCTCACAGTCTAGCTTTGAGCAGAGTACAAAAACCTCGCACTAGACCTAAAAGCAGAGTGTGAACTCTAAGTATTCTCGTAGGCCACTGTGGGGTGCATTGTGAGAATTTCTGAAACTAAGCAAATTTTTGGAAAAAGACAAAAAATTTGAAGAGGCCTCTGGACCTAGAGGGTCTATCAGGGTATCCTGAAGACTCAGAGATTGATATGAATGGAGAAAGGTAAGGAATGAACAAATGGCCAAGGAAAAACACCAAAAACCACAAAGAAAACGGGTTATCTCCCCAGTGGAGTCGCCAATTTTGTTATCAGACTAATCGGTAGGTGCGGACACTAACAGATCTCCCTAGATCCACCTGGATCTAGAACAAAACAGGACAAGACATGACTCTTTCCCTAAGTTATGACCATTGAATTAGCTAGTAGGGAGGAACACATAACATACCTTTGTATCGCTTCCTAGGGTCTCTGTTGCTCCCGCTTCGCTCCGATTATCTCGTGAGTTCAAGACCAAGACAACACAAACCAACCAAAGTGAAGATAGCAAAATATATTCAATCGTCAACTTATGTGTATGATCAAGGAATTAGACAATAAAGTAATAATGACTTTATGGGAAAAGGACATGCCACTGTATCATATTAATCGAAAGTAGAAGATACAACCTGATCACCTTGATGTCGCAAGCTTCCTTTCGGTGGCTCTCGGTTCCAACACACACCCTTGCTCGATCCTTGTATGAAGAAGATTCAATTCCTCTTGATAGACTTGCTAGAGTCTCCAAGCTCCTGTTCAAGCTAGTTCCTTCACACAATTCTTTCACCAATTCTCCAATGAATCTTGCTTAACCTTTTCCATGAGAATTCCATCAATATATAGGAGAGGATGAGATGGTTACTTGGATAAGAATGATCCCACAATATCAGGGAAACCAGTAAAGATATAACCATTCGAATGCCAATCCATTTTCTAGAATATTCCCTTCTAGAACCATCGAGACTTCATCTTTTTCCAAGCTTTAGAACAAGTTCGCACCTTAGCGATGTAGCACAATGTGAGAAGTTCACACCGTAGATGAATGGAGCCTGCAAGAATGGGTCATTCTCGCACCCTAGGATATAAAAAACCTACGAACTCTCTTCAAAAATATGTTTTCTGGGAAGAGATGAATGCCACTTTTCTCAGGAGAAAGTTCTTATTAGGAGCCTGAGAACACCATCATCAATACACCATCAAGATGACCACAAGATGACCAAAATCATGGGTAACTTTAGGGTATTCATGGTTTCTAGAGAAAAAGGTTTTCTCTGTTCTATAGCTCTCTGATATATGTACGAGGTCCAACAATGGTACTCAAACCAATATCTCAGAGCACCAACTAAGGAGGCTAGACCATGCCCTTATTTGTACTACTTGACTACCTAGGTACTAGATATTATCTTCCCGAGTGTTGTTATCAACGACACTATATCATTTAGGCAACCTATTGGTTTATCTATGGAGGGATTCAAGATATCTAGGCCTATCCATATACAGGTGGTGTCTGATGCGCTACCACTCGAAGGGGTACCAACAAGGGTTAAAAGGGTGGCCAACAATGTGTGCTTAAGTACCACTTGTAGTTCATGTGTGTATGCCTCCCCAAACATGGATTTATGTGATAAACAACAGATCTATGTAGCTTTATTATGCCATAATTTGTCTCTACCCTGGAAAAAAATAACCCACAATTTTTTGCTAAGAATTATAATAGTCGTAAACAACAATATTGCAAAGAATAATAGCAGAACAACACAATAGATGAAACCACAACACCAAAATAATACCTTTATTGATAGGAAAAAATGTTCACTTTCCTCTTAGAGGGGGAAACCTCTTACAGAGAAACACTCTATTACAATAAATCTTAAGACAAGAATTTTGATACCCTTGACTCCTATTTATACTAAATCTATCTACAAAAAGAACAATTTAGAGGAATATGTTCTAGAAGCGGAAGCTTCTATTAGGTCTTGTTACATTTGACTTATTCTTTCTTATTGCCATGCCTTACTTATACTGGCCTTTATTACAAGGAAAATATATTATTCTACCTATGTGAGGGGTTATGTAGGTTACATCCCTAACAATAAAAAATATTAGTTTCCTAATGTTGATTTTGCCGGTTTGTTCTTATAGGAACCTGTTACTACAAGAATTTGAAAAATGATTGCTATAAGAGTCCTTGTAGCCACTGAAATCTACCTTTGAATTTCCTTTTACCACATTCCCTTTAGCCCCTAGTTTTAATTTGTTATGATATAATAGGTTCCAAAACATGAATTTGTCATGTAGAACATCATCCAACCACCATATTTGGATTTAGAGTTATGCTCATATGCAAACCAATGAGGTGTTGAATTTCCTATAGCAACAACAAATATGTGTGGAAGAAAATTTTTCACAAGGGAGTCAAGCCATGGTAGGAACATGAGAAAAATGGTATTTAAAAGGTGTGAATACACCCCCTCCCCCAACTAAAGGTTGTTTCCATCCTCAAAACATTTGACAAATAAGGAAGGGAAAATGAGAGCAGTAAAAATGAATCATAAGATACATATGAAATTTTCCAAGTGCATCTCTAATAGAATTTAAAGAATTATTGATTAAATATTATAAAAAGTACATCTATGCACCTACTTTATGTAACCTCCCCCAACCCAACTGAGGAGCATTATGGTGCAGAATACTCATAAAACTAAAATTTCTACTGTCTAATTAAATTCATATAGCTTCCAGTTATTAATTACATAACATATTTAACTATTGTCATACTAAAAATCCAACATGAATGCAATAAAAAGATTATTACAAAACATAAATATTTCTCAATTATAGAGTTAATGCACAACAAATAAACTCAAAATACAAACATAAATAAGATAAAACCGTTATCTTTTAATTTTGTTGTGCAACTAGCTGCTAGAGATGGGTATTCCACCCAAACATAGACCTGTTGTTCCAAATATCAACAAAAATTCACCCCTCAGTTGCACTAGTACTCCACAAAAGAGCATGGTCTCTCACTGTCCACTCATTACTCAAAAATCCTACAACCCACTGACCTTCTCCTAGAGATATCCTAATTTTCCACCAGATCTCTTCCTCTTGACTTTCCAAACCCGAGGAATGTACTCCTTCACTGATCTCAGTCCCTCGAGTGTCCCATTCATTTATCAGGGTCTCTTTGGAACAATTAACCATGTATCTCTCTATTGGTAACTCAAGGGAACTCAATTCTAAGACAACTACCAACAAACAAAAAAATACACTTGTTGTTACAGTGAAACTCACATAAGAGTTCACTCTTTAGGAATTACAACCTGGCTCTTCAGTATTAAGCTCCAACACGCTCCAAAAATTCTTCATCATGCTCTATTATTACCCCTCCATGGTTTTTCCAGCTTGAATATCTCTTTCTTTCTCTCCACTTTCTGTTCATGCCAAAAACATTTACCGTCTAAGACTGTTGTAGCTACCTATAAAAATTTCATCTCCTTTGGCTTCCTTTCTTCACTTACACACTTCCACAATTTGATTATAGTTATCCCCCCAAGTGCCCAATAAATATGGGATGTGACCTCTCACACCCACCCTCTTACATATATTCAATGATTGGATTTGGAGACATTTGATTAGAAAATAGAGTTTAATACATAATAATAATAAAATTCATGAATGTGGTTGAAGTTAATAAACATGGGTATTTCCCCCTTAGACCCATATGTTAGGAATTCTCCTAGACACTCCCCTCTCTTGTGGATTAATTTAATCACCATCTCTATCCATGTCCCCTTAGTAGATGACACCACATTTTATTATTAACATTTAGAAATACATTTGCATATACATCGCTTTATCCATAGCCACACATTATATGTACATTAAGCATTGATTAAACTGGGGATTATAGTGGGGATGTTACATTCCCCCTCCTCTACAATTGTTCATCGTACTTGGTGCAAATTATGTAAATATTCATATATATACAAATTTAAATCACAATAATTTAAAAGGATATAACTATGCAATTTCACAACTCCAACAACATCTCCAACCATAATCCCTTGGTCCTGTCAACCCACTGACCCAAATAATGTACCACTCATTTATCAGGGCTGACATAAGGAATGCACCATTCGTTTATTAGGATTAACCCAATGAATGAGACATTCTTTTATCATCTCCCCCAACACAGTTGGCTAGGACTCTAATATGTGGTTCCAAAACTCTAGTTTCTCAAAATTGAAGTCTTGCACTCTATTCTCCTCAAAATTGAAAAACAATTGTAGGTATTCTCCATGCATGTTTTATTCATGATTCCATGTAGCATTCTCAGGACCGTAGTAGGTCCATTGAAAATTTACTATCCCTATGGCTTTGTTCCTGATCATTTTGACTTTTTGGTCTAGGATGTGTAATTGTTCCACCCAGAAATCCCCTTCGTGCTCCACCTGTATCATATTCCAATTAATTATGTGGTTAGGCTATGAAACATATTTATTTAATAACGAAAAATTAAATACATTATGCACTCTCATGGATGTAGGAAATGATAGCATGTATGCAAATGGCCCTATCTTTTCTCACATTTCAAAAGGTCCACAATATCATGATGCCAACTTTGGGAAACTTCCTAATCTTAGAGAACTTCTCTTCTCTTTCACTTTTAAGAACACATGTTCTACCACTATAAAATATCTAAACACTCTATTCTTCTCTACACAACGTTTCTTCCTATCTTGAGAAGCCTTTAAATTCTACTTTATATTTTCCATTATCTCTTCCATTTCCTTCAAAAAATATGGCCCAACAACTACTTTGTCTGCTGGATTATCCCAACTTACTGGTGTGTTACACTTCCTACCATACAATGCTTCAAACACTCTCATTTGTAATGAGGCATAATACCCATTATTGTGAGAAAATTCAACTAAATGGATGTAATCCTCTTACTTTGATAGTTGATCCATCACATACATTCTGAGCATGCCCTGAATTATTTTGTTATTCCTCTCTGTTTTCCCATATGAATCTGGATGATACATTGTACTGAGATTTGAATTTTTCCCAAAGCCTTTGAACAAACCTTTCCAAAGGTTGGATGTAAATTTTGGATCTCTGTCTAAAACAATTTCCTTAGGTACTCCATGTAACATGACAATTTCTTTCATGTAGATCTCTGCAACATTTGTTTCCTTGTGTGTAGTCTACATTGGAATACAATGTGTTTCTTTAGTTAATTTATCCACCACCACTATGATGGAATCATGTTTCTTCACTATTATGGGGAACTTTGTAATAAAATCAACTATGACAACTTCCCACTTCCATTTTGGAATGGGCAATGGATGAAACAACCCCACTGGATGTCTATGTTCATTCTTCACTTTATGGCACTCTATACATATGATTATATAATTAGCCATTTCTTTCTTCATTCGAGGCCACAAATATTGGCTTCTTATAGCTGCAATTGTCTTCTGATATCGTGGGTGCCCAACATATAACACATTGTGCATTTCGTTTAGCACTACATTTTTCAACTCACTAGAATTTGTCACATATAATTTCCTTTGTACATGAGAATTCCATATTCTTTTAGCTCATAATAATTAAATTTATGTTGAAAATTACCTTGTTGTAATGTTTCTTTTATTTTCAAATATTTTTTATCTAAATTTGTTTTTGCAATGATTTAATCTTTCCGATCAGTCCCGTACATGTTGATGGATGAAATATGCACTTCATGAGCTCTCTTGTTGAGTGCATCAACCACTTGATTTTCCTTGCCCTTTATATTCTCGATTTCAATGTCATATTCACTCATAAATTCCATCCATCTAGCTTTTCTGGCATTTAATGTTGGTTGTCCAAAGAAATGTTTCATAACATAGTGGTCTATCCTTAGATCAAATTTCCTCGCCATGAGGTAACATCTCCACATTTTAATTCACACACAAATGTTGCTAATTCCAATTCATGGGTAGCATAGTTCATCTCATGCTCTTTTAGTTTTATGGACTCATAACATGCCATATAATCCTTTTGACTAATAACTCCACCGAGCCCTTCCTTCCATGCATAGTGCACACAAAACAATATTCATCCAGATCTACAATATTCAATATTGGTGCATTTGTCAATATGTCTTTCAAATGTTGAAAGCTATCTTCATGCTTGGAATTCCATTCAAATTTCACTATGTCCTTTCAAAAAGAATTGATTGGACTTGCAATCTTTGAGAATCCTTTTATGAATCTTTGGTAATAACCGAAAAGACCCATGAATGATCTGACATATGTGAAATTTCTTGGCATTGGCCATCCTCTAATGGCCTCTATATTCTCAATATCCACTACTACCCCTTATGCTGAAATAGTATCCCCCAAGTAGTGAATCTTCCTTTGATAAAAATATACATTTACTTAGCTTAGCATACAATTTATGGTCTCTTAAAACTGGAAACACCATTCTAAATTATTTCTCGTGTTCCTCTTATGACTTAGAGTAGATGAGTATATCATCTAGGAAAAGAATCCAAAACTTGTCCAGGTATTCTCTGAACACTGCATTCATTAGGCATATAAAAACAACTCAGGCATTTGATAGTCCAAATGGTACTACTGTGAATTCATAATTCCCATATCTAGTCCTAAATGTTGTTTTGTTGATATCTTATTCCTTTATCCTCACTTGATGATAACCTCAACTCAATTCGATCTTGAAAAATATTCGTGCACCTTTCAGCTGATCAAATAAATCATCAATCCTTTGCAAAGGATACTTGTTCTTTATGGTGACCTTATTCAATTGTTTGAAATAAATGCACAAACTTAAGGTTCCATCTTTATTCTTTACAAAAAGCACCGGGGCTCACCAAGGTGATGCACTTGGGTGTATATACCCCTTCCTTAACAAATCTTCAAGCTTCATCTACAACTCTTTCAATTTTTGTGTTCCCATTCTATATGGTGTCTTGGAAATTGGGGTAGCTACTGACACCAAATCAATAGAGAAATCAATGTTTCTCTTTGGTAGAAATCTCAGGATCTCCCTAAAAGCATCTTCAAAATCCCTTAAGACCAGACAATGTTCAATACTTTCCACTTTATCTCTAGTTTCATCATCCATATGGGATGCAAAAATACAACATCCCTTCCTGAAACTCTTTTTCAACCACAGAGTTGAAACCTCTCTAACGACTACAACTCTTGGAATTCCTTGAATATTTTGCCGCTTCCCTTATTCCTCAAGACATGTGATTGTCTTTTTGTAATAGTTTAGGAAAACAAGGTGTTTTTCCAACCAGTCCATGCCAATTATAAATTCATATGAGCCCAATGGTATGATGTTTACGTATACCTTTGTACTTAGTCCATTCATGTCTATTAGAATTTTTTTAACCAACTCATTGATTTTCCTCCTAGCTCATGTGGCTAATTGAACTGACCAAGACTTCTTATGCTTACTCCCTTGCAAGTGAAATATTTAAAAAATGTTATATTTTATGTAACTATGGATATATCCATAATAAATCAAAATTGTTATGGGATGGTTATCAATATTACCTTCTACGTCAATCACAAGGGATTGATATTTCACTTTCTTGGTGTCCAAGGCTGCATAAAACCTTGGCATGTTTCCTCCCATGTCTTCAATAGTTTCCGCCTCCTGAATGTTGTGGAGAGTCCTCATTATTTGTCCTTTGTGAGGGCAGTCCCTATATAGGTGATGTCCCTCACATCCCCAACATTTTACAGGTCACTTCCTTGGCCTTTCCCCAAATGAATATGCAGTCTTGTGTTCATTTTTGGTTTGCTGACCTTTCTAATTTTCTTGGGAGTTGTTCTTGAAAAAGGGTGTCTTAAAATATTCCTTCCTTTGATCCCTTTTCCCTTTCATATTTTCATTCCAAGATTTTTGTAAAATTGGCCTTCCCCTACTCTACTCATAAATACGTTTTACTCTTCGTATGGAGTCCTCCAAATTTTGGGGGTTGTCATATTGAATCTTGTCACTGTAGAAAGAGGATAACCCACTTAGAAAACTTTGGATTTTGACCTTATCGTCCTTGATGAAGTGAACATACTTCAACAACTCAAAGAACCTTTTCTGATAACCATCCATTGTCATAGTTCCTGGTATCGCACAGTTTGTACTTTCCCAAAAGCCAAAGGAAAGTGAACACTAAATTGGCGTAACAGGAGGTTGTCCTATCACTGTTGCCTTAATAAGACACCTCTTTTTCTTTACGAGTATTACCTCAGGGGAGACATCCCCAGTGACCTGGGGGCTTGAGAAGGCTAAGGTAATAGAATCAAGAAAGTCCCATCCCTCTCATAGACCACTTTGATAAAAGTTCCAAATGTTTTAATGAGATGAAGCAGAGTAATATTTAAGTGTACTTGCCTAGAACAAGACAACAAGAAAAATACTATTTTCAAGTACCATATGAGGTTGGTGCTTCATAAAACCATAAACTTTGATAAAAAGAAAAATATGATAAAAATTATGAAGCAATAGAATTATTTATAAAAACAATGTATATATAGCAATAAATTCACAATCATGCCTCAATAGAGCTTCAAAAAATGACCAGAAATAATAACATAAACTTGACAAAATGATAGTAATTGTCAGAAGAAATGATGGCAATGTATAATCAGCTTTGAAACTTGCTTTTAAGATGAATTTATTTCTGTTATAGATGGTTGTAGAAATATTTTGCAACAAAAAAAAATTACTTAGTAGGTTAGTCTAATCTAGAGTTATAAATAGTTAGTATAGGTCTTAAAGTAGATGGTTTAATAGTTGTTTTAGTCAATCAATCACTTTCAAGGTATGCACTAGCACCTTTTAGTATAAATGGAGTCAATATTGCAGCGAAAATTCTTAGAGGGAAAAATAAAATGATAATAGGTGAGATAAAGGAAGAGGGAGGATGGTTGAGGTGTTAGTAACCTAAGGCCTCAATATCCAAAACCCTAGAAGGAAAAGATGCTAGGAAGTAGGTAACCCTAGGCCCTAGCAATTTCCTATTCTTTAGGTCAAACTTGAAATAAAATTATGAAAGATTAAGGAATAAATTATACTAGATTGCTACTAAGGTATGGCCCTAGTATATCCTTCAAGGGAGGTGTCCTCTAGCAAAATCAAGTATGTAAAGAGTTATAAAGAAAAGGACAATAACATATGCTTTTCTCCTAGGGTTTCGCACTAGCAATTTCATAATCTTATAAATGAACAAGTAAATACACCGTAACCATTCCAAATAAATAAGTATTGTATATTTCTACTTACTTCATCAAGAACAATCTAGTCACAAACCCTAGTTGAAGACTTTCCATCATGAAAATGCAAAAATACACCAAGATAAGCTTCCTCCAAGAGTTGCAAACCACTTATTTCAGCCAATAGGCCTTAAAAGAGGCCAAATTTCAGATCTCACACTTGTCTGAATGAGAGATGATCCAAAATATAAGATATTTTCCCATTATTTATATAATAATCATGACCTTTAATTACATTTTAGGTAAAAAAGGCTGACATGGCTAGTTTACATCAAAAATCCAGTTTTACATAAAAATGACAATTAAAACCCTATTTCTGTCTTTTAGGGATGACGCCATGCCCATCCTAGGGTGACGTTAGGCCCCTTCTTGGAATGCTAGGCCTCCAAAGTGAGTCTTTAGGGCTCAAAACCCCTCAGAAACTACCACACCTACCGACCAATCCATTGTTGGTTTATTTATATATCCTATCTGAGTTCGTATTGAGTGACTCGGGGTTCATGTCTATTCAGGGTTCCAACAAAGCCTCTAAAACTATCGGCCATCCTGGTAAACCAGAAGGCAATGCAGCGCACAGGGTGCATTGCACAATCTCACCTGAGATAGTCTTAATGGGTGGCTGCAATACTCATGTGTTTGCAGCTTGGGATTGAGTGAGAGATCTGATAATTGTATACTGAGATTTCTATTACATCTTATTAACACAATACACTATTTATTATGATCATGTAGGAACTATAACAACTAATTCATTCATCATAGAAATATTTACTTGAAGACAATAAATAAACACATGCATTCAATCAAATAAAATAGGTTTTACTGTGGTTCACCCCCTCCTAGGCTACGTCCACAAAGATATGGCTCTTATCTCTTTCATTATAGTAGTTCTTCACTATAGTGCCAGATGCTTTACAACTCTTCTCGGTGGGTAATATATATTATGAGGCAAACTAGATTACACCAGGCTCCTTAGCATGCGATCTAACCCTAAAGATCTACCCTCCTCGGTCCTCTCTAGCTCAATCCCTTACAAAATTAGGTCATACAACAAAATATTACAAAGCATCTATTCTTTGTATTCATATCTCTATATCGACTAACTATCAACTCATATGACAACCATAGCTATACAACAACAGTAACCTTGCTATGGGTCCTAGGTATCTATATTTATATGTTTTTGTCTCTTCAGCCATTACAACGCATTACCAAAACCCTAAACCTAACATTGTTAGGTCTTCCATTCATGCGCAAATGCTTCTTTTCCTTCTAGCTATCACTTTCCTCGTGCATTCCTTCTTTCCCAAAATTGCCTTTCTTTCTGCTTTATCCTTCTTCCAATAGGCCCCCAACACTGACATGTGGCTCATCCCGAGCCACCTAACCTTTGTGTGCTTCTTCGATCTCCTTGGTGATCATCTGGAACTTTTCCTTGAGATCTGTTGCTTGTGTTTGCACCTACATGATCTTCTCCTTGAGTGTGTCTACTATTGGGATTGCAATTTTGTCGTTGATCAATCCTACGCACTCTGCCTGGGTCTGTGCTATATGGGTATAGGCTTCCTCTACCTGTGTAATGACTTCTGCTACTCTCTCTTGAAGAGGTAGCCTGATGATCATTTTTCTGTGTTTGCGCAGTGGTGAGTTCTGCCTGCAGTTTCTTCATATCCTATGCCCCTTTGACACAGTCCATGATAGAAATTGTCTTTTGCTTCTGCTTGAGGTCTTGGATGGCTGCGCTTACCCTTTATTCGTCCTTGCCCCACTCTTGGACTTGATGATCCTCTTCTATTTTTTTCCAAAACTATGTTTCTTTATTGAACAAGTTGGTTGTTGCACTGACCTGTTGCTTCTCTGTTTCCTCATCTTTCCTTTGCTGCTCTTTTGCCTCCTGCTTCCTTTGCTTCCTTACCTCTAGTGGAGTGGTAGATGTAATATGCTTGTAGATATTCTCAATCTCCTTATGATATTGATCGATTTCCTGCACAATTTGATCAATCTTCTCTTCCAGTGTGATTTTGTCCCTCTACGTGGTCTTTGGAATCTTCTCATAAGTTCTGACCACTTTTCGTTCCAATCCATTCACGTTCTCCCTCTCCTCTTGGATATCAAGCTTATCCTGCTCATATATTAATTCCAGTGTGTCCCGCTTCTCCATTGCCTTCTGTAATTCGGCTAAGTCTATGCATGCACGAGACTGTACCTCTTGGGTAATGCTTACGTCTAATTTGTGTAGAGATTTATATGGTATATGCGACAATACTAGTTGAAGTTGAGCTAAGTCCTTTAGGTGTGTCTTCCCCATGATCTCGTTCGTGCACAACATGTTGGGTGTACTGTTGAATGTTGCACTCGGCTGCAGTATTGTGTGGACTATATCTCGCTCCCTTGCTTTAGATTCCTCTCCTGTCTGTGATGTTGATGACCCTATTCCTATGCTTCTACCCCCTGCCTGTGCTTCCTCGATTTTCTTGAGGAACTATCTCATGTATGCAATCTCTTCTTGAATTATGTCCCCGTGGTGCAAAAAATTCTCAAAATCTTCAGATGTATGATCTTGAACCATTTGGGCTATCATCTCTGCATCATCCTCCATGATCATGTAATCTGGAGGTGTTCTCTGTGCCTTCATCTTCTTGTGCACACCCCCCATCTGAGTAGTTGGTCTCTTATTCATGCATGGTTCTTGGGGATTGGGACTTGGTGCAGTTACCTGTGTGGCCTTGACCTATTTTTGTTGTTCTTAGGCCGATTTAATATTGTCCTTCTTCCCCTTCTAGGTCCCCATCTTAGTTGTCCCTTCATTTTTCTTCTTTGTTTTTTTATGGACCGTCCTTCGTTTATTTGGAATTGGGACTTCCTCAGGCTATGTTCCTTCCTTCCCTATTTCCTCTTCAAATATCTTTGTAGATATGTCTTGGGTGAGGACTGGAATATTTGAGTCGTCCTCCCAATCCTGGATAACCATGTTGATGTCACCCTCCATGATGCAATAACACAATTGCAACCACTTCTTATTGGGGTCCTTCCATGCCTGTATCCACATTGCATGTAGAGTGGCCTTGAAGTTGGCGATGTCACGATAATGTGTGACAACCTATGGTGTTATTCTCCAAATTTTGTAGATGGCCTCCTGTAGGTTGTGAAGGTATCCCTTGAATACAAATGTGTTCATCCTCCTGCACTTGGCTTCTGACGCGATGCCAAGTGATAAATATCTTGCTCCATGATATGGCTTGGGTCTGGTGGAAAAAAATGCGTAATTTGGTTCCTTCCATCCCATGATGGCTATCAACATGAGAAACCATGAGTAATGGAATTCTGTTCCTAGATCCTGTGCATCCTCACAGTCATCCAAAAACAAATTCAAGAGATAGGGTGCCTAGCTAACTGTGGTTCCCTCGACACATTGTGCTACAATTGTGATGACCCTAGCCGAGACTTCCTCCCTGCAACATTTTCTTAGCATCTTGTAGGCCAAGATTTTTTCGGCCATTTGTGTCATGACATCATTGATCCTCTTGATGATGATTCCTCATGTCCCCATTTCAGTGTTGTATTTATTTTTCATCTCTTGCGCGAGTTCTTTCTCCTTTGTCTTATCGTTAAGAAATTGCATGAGATCCATACCCCTAGATGGAAACCCAATAATTTGCACAATGAGCTCCATGTCTATAGAGATGAGCTTATCCAACCATATGTCCCCCCATGTGTGAATTCCATCAATTGTTTGATGAAACTGTTTGCATACTCTCCTCTGCCAAAGTGTTGTAGCTCTAGCAGACCTAAAATTCCCATTTTTTCCAATCCTGTTGCCCACTAGAGTGGTTGATCAATCGATTCCCCAACCACATTCATGCCCATAGTCTGTAAGTATATTCTCTTTGAAAATTCTGGGAACTTGTTCCTATCTGTTACATCATGGTACGAGTATTTCAGCTTCTCGACATGACGTAGAAAGTCTGATTTCACCCGTACCCCATATGGTATACATGGAAAAACAAGAGCTACGAAGGGTTGCTTGCCTAGTGGCCTAGGTACCTACTGCTTGTCTTTCTTAGGTAGTGTTTTTCTCGAGGTTCTAGACGCCATCGTTTGTACTTCAAAAAACCATTCTGGCCATCCCATGACATCTTTCGTTGTTCCTTCCGGTGGGTGGTCTGACACGTTTGTTTGGGATTTGTTTGGATCGAATTTTGCTTCGTGATTCGTCGTTGTCTCATAAACTCTCGGAGTTGCTTCAAGGTTCTTTGGTTGCACCTCCTTTAGGGTTCCTATGCTCTAGTTCTGTTTCTCCTATTCTTCTACCAGCATATCTACATTCTTTCCCTCAAGTGATGACTATTAGGTTTCTTCCACCATAGGTATGGGGTTCATCGGTGTTGTATCTGGTGATGGGATTTCGTTGATATTGACGATCTCTGGTGGTTGTTGTTTGCCTTCCTCCAATTGTACCTGTGCCCTAGTTCTAACTATGGAGCGCTTGGTAGTCTAGCTTGCTTCTGATTGCTTTGGTGGTGCCATGGTGGTGAATGTCTGATCTAAAAATGATAAAGGCTTGTATTCTTGAAAATATTTGCAAGTTTTTGTTTAAGTGTTCTTATGCAAAAGGATCAATTTGCAAACACAAATTTTATAGAAATTACACATTCAAGATGCAATAATAACCAACAAAATACAGTGAATAGTAAACACATAACACAACAAATAATAAAGGAGTTCACCCCTCTCTTGGGCTACATCTCCTGGTCCAACTTCCAATGGATCTTTTATATTATTTTCTCAAAGTGATAAAATATGTGCTTTACAATGCTCAAAATTCCAAATAGATGGCTCCAATGGCTTCAGAACATCCAAAACCCATAGCTGGGCTTTTTTAGCACTTGATTTAGCCAAAAATTGAAGAAGATAGGCTTCCTGGAAGTTCCCCTTCAAACTTGTTGTCTCTGGATAACCAAAATGCACCTCTGTGTGTTCAACCTAGCCTCTGCGCTCATTTTCGTGCTAAAACCTAGCACTGGGCACACAACCGCAACACGCATGCAATTGTAGGACGATTAAGGAACCTAGCCCCCTAACCACCAAGTCGTTGGGCGTATGGCCATGTGACCGCACCTTTGCACATAAAAGGGCCAAGTTAAAACTTATGGTTAAGCGCCAAGTGTCCAAGCTCATGGGGTTTTGAATGCACGTGAGCAGTGGTGATTATATGGAAATCCACATGTGACTGGGGGCCGGGGCTTAGCCCCGGCTCGGACCGTGCCCAAACCATAATATAATGCAAATTCAAATATATTTGAAACCATATATATAACAAGGACTAATGCATGGACTATTGGTAGCCCATGCCATGTGAAGGCGCTCCACCTTGGCGGGAGGTCCGGGGTTTGACCCCCACAGAATCCATATAGTTTTAACAACCAACCAAACTAAAAAATGGTGCCACGTGACACCATCCCACTTGCCAAAGATATGCCACATGTCGAGATATAATTCGTCCTCACAACCACCAACTGTCTGCCAACTCAACCTTTCCACGTTAGTGTACAGACCTGCCACATCAACGTACAACCCTGCCACGTCAGTAACTGTACGGACTGTATAGTCAACAATTTTTTTTTTGCCTATTTGACAATTTGAAGAGAATGCGATATCTCACTCATCTGACGTTCGTTTTAACCCGTTCGAGTTGTGTTGGGTTCATGATGACGAGGCCTACGCACTTGTTCAATTTGAAATGATTCCAAGAAATTTGAATTTTGAGCAAAATTTGATCCCCTAGATCACACCTCCCCATTGGAAAGATTTTGGACCTCCAAAAGTCTACTTTTAGTCTATCTGAAGATGAGGGTATAGTTCCCTCACCTTCCCAACCTCAATCCACTTGGCTTTGCTTGGATTTGTGCCTTTAAGACCAATTCAAAGATATTCCACATTTCCCCGTTTTGAAGTTCTCATTCTCCTGTCAAGGATTGTGT
>ML791079.1:750762-784838 GCA_009831015.1 Picea engelmannii | reverse complement strand
GAAAACAAATGGGCTTACCATGTTGTAACAAGACTGCTCCCATTGCATAATTGCTTGCATCAGTTTGGATTTCAAAAGGTTGCCTCAAATTCGGAAGTGAAAGAACTGGGGATGAACTGATTTTCTCCTTCAAAGTATCAAAAGCCTTTTGTTGCTTGCCTCTCCATTGGAAAAGTTGCTTGATTCTTGTCAATGCATGTAATGGAGCTGCAATTGAAGAAAAGTTAGCAATAAACTTTCTCCAATATTGGGTTGCTCCCAAAAAACTTCTTACCTCTGTCACATTGTTGGGCTTGGGCCATTCCAATATGACTTTGACCTTGGAGGGATCAATTTTCAATTCGCCTCCACCAACAATATGCCCCAAGTAGATAAGTGAAGTTTTTCCAAGCTCGCATTTGGACATCTTCAAAAACAACTTTTCTTTTCTCAAAACATCTAAAACTTTCTTTACATGCTTAACATGCTCTTCACGAGATTTGCTAAAAATCAAAATTTCATCCAAGTAGACAATAACACAGTCATCAAGAAAAGGCCTTAAGACATCATTCATAACTCTCATGAAAGTAGCAGGCGCATTGCAAAGTCCAAAAGGCATTACCATCCACTCAAACAAACCTTGTTTTGTTTTGAAAGCTGTCTTCCATGTGTCTCCTTCGGCAATCCTAATCTGATGATATCTGCTTCTCAAATCCAACTTAGTAAAATACTTAGCATCTTTCAATTGATCAAGCAAATCATCAATTCTAGGAAGAGGATAGCGATTTTTTACCATAATCTTGTTCAAGGCCCTGAAATCCACACACATACGCCATGAACCATCTTTATTTGGCACTAACACAATTGGAGATCCACATGGCGATGTGCTTGGTACGATGACCCCTTTGTCAAGCAACTCTTGGATTTGTTTTTTGATTTCATCATTCTCCATTACTGACATCCTATACATACCAATGTTTGGAAGAGGACAATCTTCCTGCAATTGTATTTCATGTTGGATACCCCTTCTTGGAGGTAATCCATTTGGTTCCTGAAACATCTCATCATATTGATTAACAACCTCATATAGATCCGATTTCAACTTTGCATCACAACCTTGAAAAACTTTGTTTTCAATATTATCTTTGGGTTTAATCATCAAGAGAACAAAATTCTTACTAGCATTGACTAATCTCTTCATTTGTCCTACATTTACAAGTGACAAATTCATCTTCTTTGAATGTGCTCTAACAATGTACTCAACTCCATTTTTAAACAAGTGATACTTATTCTCATGACGATGAAAAATGGCTCTTCTATCATATAAGTATGGGCTTCCCAACACGATACCACAGATATCCAAAGGAATAACATCAACCTCTACCTCATCTGTAAAATTTGCAGTGATGGAAAACCTAAGTTTACACCTTCTTGTCACCTACAATTTAGCATTATCACATATCCAACCGAGAGGGTATGGTTTAGGATGTGGAATGGTTTCCAATTTTAATTTCTTA
Organism: Picea engelmannii; assembly: GCA_009831015.1. Classification (NCBI taxonomy): domain Eukaryota; kingdom Viridiplantae; phylum Streptophyta; class Pinopsida; order Pinales; family Pinaceae; genus Picea; species Picea engelmannii. The sequence goes on along the minus strand of ML791079.1, from coordinate 783,342 downwards.
ATAGTGTCTTCAGATATAAGGTTTGCTTGAGATCTAGTATCAAATAGAGTATCTATCTTGGTATGCTTTGAAACAACCCTTATGTGAAAAAGTTCTATTCTTTCTTTTTCTTGTCGAGTTTCATTGAGATTACTATTACTTGAACAACTAGTACTTGCAATAGAACCCTTACCTTGATAACCCATGGCTGTAATTTTTGTTTCATAACCCAAATCAAAACCTAAATCATGTTGTATGGTTGCAACAGTCTTTGACTTCTCTTTGTTGCCAAAATTTTTGGGTCTTCTTTCAAGATGAAGTTTCCAACAATGGTCTTCATCATGGCCATCCTTTGAACAATGTTTGCATGTAAATTTTTCTCCCTCTTTCTTAACAACATCATTATTTTTTCCATTGGCCTTGAACTTCCTCTTTCCTTTGTCTCCATGACTGAAAGGCTTCTTGTTACCCTCATGAGTTTCATTCCTTCCTCTGGCTTCCAAATGAGTTGTCTGAACACAAAATTCATCTATATTTGAAGGGTTAAACATGAGTATTGTATGTCTCATGTAACTATGTAAAGCTCCAATGTATTTGAGTAAAGTTTCTTGAGAAGAAAAATCTACTCCCAAAACCAAATCTCTTCTCCTAAATTCTTGATTAAAGCTTTGCACATTTTGCCCTTTATCTTGTATAAAATTTTGCCAATCCATAATAGCTTTCTGCATATATGCCAATGGGTAAAATTCTTTTTCAATTGCAACAATAAAATCATTCCAATAGGTTAAAATTTTACCATGTTTCTTCATGTCCTCTTGAGTCTTGGCTTCCCACCAAATGAGTGCTACACTATCCAATCTTAAAGAAGCAAGCTGAATCTTAGTTTCATCATCTTGAATTTTTTGTATCCTACAATACACCTCAATCTAACGAATCCAGTGTCCCCGAGGTGTAGGACAATCGGTGACGGAGTGTGTTGTTAAGCCACTCCGTGATGTTAAAGTCACCGGTTTGAAACCTGCGGGGACAAAAAATCCAACCATGTTAAGGGTTGGTGTGGCTCAGGCCGGGTGCGATCCCCGGGTGATTTTGACGGCTTAGATGCCCCTGAGTCGCGGTTTCTCAAGCCACAGGTTAATCGAAGGTCCTGCACAAATTAACAAACAAAAAAAAATCTAACGAATCCAGTTATCTAATTTCTCAGCATTTACCTCTCCATTGTACATTGGCAATTCAAATTTAATATCAAGATTTAACAAAGGAATTTGTGGAGGAATATTACCATGTCCCTTTGGAGAATTTGGAAGAGGTTGTGAACTGGTAGAAGAAGATGAAGATGGAGGTGAGGGAGGTGGAGTTGCACCATTCCCTCCATTTCCTTTTGGAGTTTTATCACCACTGTCTCCCTTGTTCTTTGAAGGTTTGGAGCCTTCACCTTTCAACCTTGTATTCATTTCTTCCATCAATGCTTTCATCATTTCTCTCATTTCCATGAAATCCCTTCTGAGATATTCATCTTCTGTAGGAATATTTTCATGACTCTCTTCACGAGCCATACTTGGTGAATGCCTCCTTGAAGCTTGAGGTGATGATATAATCTTTCTTCTTGAAGGATGAGAACTTGGCTCTACAAGTTGACCTTCTCCTCTTGTGAGTTTCAACCTTGTCAGCATCAGAAAACAAAACACTTGCAAATAATCATGCCTTCAAAAACCTAAGCTCTGATACCAACTTGATCTGAAAATGATAAAGGCTTGTATTCTTGAAAATATTTGAATTTTTTTATTTAATTGTTCTTATGCAAAAGGATCAATTTGCAAACACAAATTTTATAGAAATTACACATTCAATATGCAATAATAACCAACAAAATATAGTGAACAATAAACACATAACACAACAAATGATAAAGGAGTTCACCCCTCTCTTGGGCTACATCTCCTGGTCCAACTTCCAATGGATCTTTTATATTATTTTCTCAAAGTCCTAAAATATATGCTTTACAATGCTCAAAATTCAAAATAGATGGCTCCAATGGCTTCAGAACGTCCAAAAATCCCTAGCTGGGCTTTTGCAGCCCTTGATTTGGCCAAAAATTAAAGAAGATAGGCTTCCTAGAAGTTCCCCTTCAAACTTGTTGTCTTTGGATCGCCAAAATGCACCGCTGTGTGTTCAACCTAGCCTATACGCTCATTTCCATGATAAAACCTAGCACCCGACACACAACCACAACACGCTCACAACTGTAGGATGGTTAGGGAACCTATCCCCCTAACCACCAAGTTGTTGGGTGTATGGCCATGTGACTGCACCTCCGCACATAAAAGGGCCAAGTTAAAACTTATGGTTAAGTGCCAAGTGTCCAAGCGTGCAGGGTTTTGAATGCACGCACACGATGGTGGTTATATGGAAATCTGCATGTGACTAGGGGCTGGGGCTTAGCCCCGGCCTGGACTACGCCCAAACCATAATACAATGCAAATTCAAATATATTTGAAACCATATATATAACAAGGACTAATGCGTGGACTATTGGTAGCCCATGGCAGGTGAAGGTGCTCCACCTTGGCGGGAGGTCTGGGGTTCGACTCCCATGTACTCCATATAGTTTTAACAACCAACCAAACTAAAAAATGGTGCCACATGGCAGCCCACATCTGGGCCATGTGGTACCATCCCACTTGCCAAAGATATGCCACATGTTGAGATATGATTCGTTCTCACAAATGCCAATTGTCTGCCAACTCAGCCTTGCCATGTCAGCATACGGACCTTCCACATTAGCGTATGGACCTACCATGTCAACAATTGTACGGATTGTATGGACTGTACAGTCAGCAATTTTTTTTTTTGCCTGTTTGACAATTTGAACAGAATGCGATATCTCACTCATCTGACGTCCGTTTGAACCTGTTTGAGTTGCGTTGGGTTTGTGATGATGAGGCCTACACACCTATTCGATTTGAAGAGATTCCTAGCACTTTGAATTTTGAGTAAACTTTGATCCCCTGGATCAATGTCGAGCATTTACTGAGTTCAATGGTCTCTGTAACCTCTCTGAGTTGTGCTCTATTCTTTGTATGCTTTCTCCCTCTCTGTCTTTTATATTCTTACAATAGACTATTTTCTCCTGCGTCCGTGTTTTGTATGGAAATCGTGTGAATCTTGTCGAGGACACTGCCATTATTATGTATTCAATGCACCTCCAGTTCCTTCATACTTTCCATTACTCTCCCTTTCCATCTCCAGTTGGCACAATTAATGTGGCATCCCGTCGGTCCTTTCTGACATTCAGTTCCAAATCACTTTGTTGTTTCGTACTGCTTTTGTTGTCTTTTATTTTCCCGCTTGTTTCCATCATGACCTGGTTGTTGGCCTTGTACTCATCAATTTTGTATTCCTAAGTGTGTGTGCTCCTTCTTCCTTTGGCGCACTATACCTCTGTTGGTACCGTTTAATATCCTATTTTTTGTTTTTTTTTATTACTGCGCGGTGACTTTCAGTTTGTGGGTGGTCGACTGTCCTTGTATGGCTTTAGTCGTCTCCCGTTGATCATCCCTCCATGTTCTATGCCTACTAAGTCCTTCAACTGTACAACTCCTCCATCTATGACAATTGTTTCTTTGTACAGTCCTAACCAATGCATTATGATTTTTCCTAGGTGTTGAATGGATTTACTGTCATACATCAATACTAAATCTCCTTTCTTGAAAGTTTTCTTCTTGATGTGTCTGTCATGCCAAGCTTTGTCCCTTTCTTTCTGAACTTTTTGGTGGAACCCTGCTAGGATCCGATCTTCCTCCATGGTCATCAATTGGTTTAGTCTCTCCTGTACTGCACCTCATTCTATCATGTGTGTAATTTCTTCTATGCACAAACTGGGTACCAAAAATTCTAATGGCACCACTGCTTCTTGGCCATATATTAGTTTAAATGGCATGTGCCCTGTCAAATTTTTTCACGTAGTCCTATAGACCCACAATACTACTAGTATTTTGAGGTCCCAATCATCCCTATTGACATTACAGATCTTGGTTAGTGCATTCTCAAGGATTTTGTTAAATGCTTCTACTATGCCATTTCTCTGTGGGTGATATGGTGTGCTCTTCTGATGATATAATTCAAACTCCTCATTCAAATTGTTGATAGTGCCATTAATGAAGTGTGTTCCTCGGTCTCTCATCAAAACTCTTGGGCACCCAAATTGAGTGATTACTTGTTCAAACAGAAAGTGTGTTATTGTTTCTACGCTGCAATCCTTTACTGGTGTTGCTTCCTCCCATCTTGTCAGGTATTCTATCGCGGTAATAATGTACCTTGATCCTGTTCTTTTTTCTAGTGGGTTTATTGGTCGCACAAAGTCTATTTCCCATTTATCGAATTCCTGTAGTGTTACCTGTGGTCGTAATGGCATCTCGCCCCTTCTGTTGGGTTTACCAACCCTTTGACAGACATTGCATCTCTGGAAGTACTCCTTCGAGTCTCTGTTAATGGTCGACCACCATAGTCCTATGCACAATACCTTCTGTGCGGTAGATTTACGTACATAATTTCCTCCTGCTATTCCCTCGTGGGATTCTATTGAAATTCTTGGTATTTCATGTTCTAAAACATATCTCAACAAAATTCTATTTGTGCCCATTTTGTATAAGTATCCTGCGATCAGTTGATAGTCTGCAACTCAGATTACGAGGTTTTTCTTTTGCGCGGTGTTATATTCCTGTGGTGCAGTACCTAGGATCAAGTACTGAATGATATCTACAAATTATTCATCAACGATCTGAACTGAAAATAACTATGTGTCTGGGAATATTTCCTCTAAATTCATAGTTTCTTCTTCGTTTGTGACCCTCGATAGGTGGTCAGGTCCTATATTCAATTTTCCTTCCTTGACTATTACTTCAAAATCAAATTATTGAAATAGTAGTAACCATTGATAGATTTCCCCCCAACATTGGCTTGTTGACTAGGTATTTAAGGGCTGAGTGATTTGTGAATATATTAAAGTGTTTTCCAAATAAGTAGTGTCTGAACTTCTATAGTGCGTACACCATAGCTAGGACTTCCCTCCTTGTGGTGTCATAGTTATGTTCTGATTCTGATATCTTTATACTTGCAAATGCTATAGGGTGATCTAGATATCCTGCTCCTGGTTGTGCCAATATAGCTCCAAGTGATATGGCTGATGCATCTACATGTACGTGGAATGCCTTCTCCCAGTCTAGAAAAACTAGTATTGGAATGATGACCATCTTTTTTTTAGCATATACAGACCATGTTGACAATCGCCATTCCACTGAAAATTTGTATCTTTTCCTAACATTGGTGTAGCAATCTCCATGTACCCTTTGATAAAATTTATGTAGTATCTTGTGTGTCCCAATGTCGCTCTTAGTTGACATACTATTTCTGGTGGTGGAAAGTTAACAATTACTGTGATCTTTGCAGGATCTACTAGTAAACCTTGTTTGCATACTATATGGCCCAATAGTATCCCAAACGGTGTTCCGAATATACATTTCTTTATGTTTAATGATATATGGGGCTGCCTACATAATTCTAACATCAGTCGTAAGACCTCTACATGTTCTTTCAAAAATCTATAGATTGTCCAATCATCCAAGTATACCTCTAGAAACTGGTGGATGAATTCATTAAACGCGACGATGACTACTCTAGAAAATATTGTTGGTGCATTCTTTAGTCCAAATGGCATGACTGTGTATTGCTAGGATCCCCATTCTGTAGCAAACGTGGTATTGTATATGTCTTCTTGTGCTATCTTGATCTGGTGGTAGCCTGAGAATCCATTGATGAATGAGTAAACTTTGTGTCCTCCCACTTTTTCCAAAACTTCATCTGTGAAAGGTGTAGGGAACAGTTCACGTAGGCATGCACCGTTCAACTTTCTCAAGTCAACACATATCCTTATCCCTCCTTGTTTTTCTTCCTGAACTACCATTGGGATTATCCATTCTGATTCTTCCACTGGTTCTATGATTCTGACTTCGAGCATCATTTCAGTCTCAGCTTTGACTTTCTGCTTATATATTAGGTTCAATATGTATGGTCAATGTCCAATTGGTCTCGCTTAAGCTTTGAGTGCTATCTTCATTTCTCCTAGATCTAATGCTATACCCTTCATCTCTATAAATGTTGTGGGAAATAGGTCACTTTATTCATGGAGTAACTCTGCTATGCTTTCTATTGTTTGCTCATCCCAATAATCTCCAATGATGGCCATTTTTCGATTCTCAACTTTCCCAATGTTGACTTTCTTTACCTTGATCGATGCGGCAATAATTTCTGATTCTATGGGTGGACCCTCCACTTCTCTTTCACCTTTTTCTTCCTCAATCTTAATATCACACAGATTGTCTTCATCTAGTGCTTCCTTCTGCACATGGTAACATGACAACAGTTCTTTGACTGTCTATTTGTTCCGTTGTTGTTCTTCTATTACGAGTTTGGATTTTGGTTCTTTGATGAATATCACTCCTCTTATCTATTTTAAGAGATGATTCTATGTCGAGGTTATCATGCTCGAATGAGAAAGTGACTGTAAATTTCTATTGCAATGTCATCCAAGTTGCAGTTCCTTTGCATAGTTCCTGGTATGTATACAAGTTCACTGGTATGCCCTTTAGAGTGTGTATGAAATGATGAGGCCATTCCTTTGGGGGTGTCATTTTACACAACGTTATGAACATCTCTAAGTGTTCAGCTGGTGCCCCATTTCCATCATACTTCTGCTTCTTATTGTGTTTCTGTTCTACGCTGAACCTTATGCACAGTAACCGCTTACATTGGTACCAATCTGTGATTGTCTCTTTGTGTGCACCCCACCATCTTGTAGGTGCGGCCTTGAGTGCTATATCAAGTGCTAAGAGTCTCTGATTTTGTAAAACTTCATCTTCCTAGTGTGCCAAAAATGTTTCCAAATCTTTTATTCCATGGAAACTGGGTGGTTCCCTTATCTGAGTGACTACCCATCTCATTGCATGGTCTATTCATGCACATCTTCTCATGGAAACTTCGTGTAGCCTTTGTTTCCAGTTATCTAAACCAGTATCTGAGTCTGTCTCACATGAAGTAATGCTCTACCAACTGAGTATCTTGTATACAATTGGGTTTATGTAATCTTCATCATGCACAGTTTTTCTGTACAACTGGATGATTTCCTCTAAGTCTAAGCAAGTGGGTTCTACAAACCTTTCCCCTTTTGATGGGTCTAATGGCGCGATGAACCTATATTCACCTGACTAAAATGTCATTTTTCTTATCTTCAAATTGATTATGGCCTCATTTTCAAATGCCCAATCCAAGCCAAGCAACGTTGGGTATGGTGTTGTGTTGTCCACTATTTCAATTACTTTAAAATATGCTTTAGTGCGCACTCCATCTAGGTATACTATCACTCCTTTCAGTCTACTGATTGGTAGGAATCTGTGTTGGTTTTCTAGTTTCAGTTGAATAGGTGAGTATCCTAATGTGGGCTCTCCCATCCATTGCCATGTCTTCTTTGGTAGTACATTAACTTCATATCCTAGATCCAATATGATATATCCCATGTTGAAATCTCTGATGTTGGAATTGAGTCTGAAATCTCTACCTATTCTTCTCCTTGTATGTAGGTGATTAACTGTTTTTTGTTCTAGTTTTCCTTTTGTCTCTATACTACATATTTCTAATATGTTTTTCAATATTTTGACAGATGATGGATCATTTAATACTGTTACACATGATTGCAAAAATCCTTTGATTTTACTTACTTGTTCTATGGGTTGCATTGGATCATTGGTATGATCGAATAACAGAGGCATATTGTACTTTGGTGCTTCCTTGCTTTGATGTGCATTTGAAGTCGATGCCATGTCTTCATTCTGAAATTCTTGTCTGGCTTGTTTAAATATCTCTTTCTCATCCTATGCATCGAACTACTTCCTTGGTTCAGTGTTCTTCTTCAACCACTGGTGTTGTATTGGCTCTTGTCGGACTACATTGTTTCATGTTTTAGCTCCTTCGTGAGTAACTATGTTGATGTTCCTTCCTTCATCCCTTGCTTCGGTTTAAATCCACTGATAATTCTAGTTTTTCTGGTTCCTCTTTTCCTCGATCTTTGCTAATAGTGTTAGACATTCTTCTGTATCATGGTCCGATGTGTGACAATACATACAAGTTGTTGGTGAAAGTGGACATTGTCTTGCATAATGTACCAATTGTTGAAAATTGTGGAGTATGACTGGTCCTCTACCTCATCCAAATCATCCTCTCACTCATCGTCCTCCTCTATAGCCCTATCGATCTCCTCTCAGCGCATTATACTAAGGCACCTAGTTGTACTGCACGGTATTGTACTAAGGTTGCAGTGTGTTGTACTATGGCTGCACGGTATTATATGGTTGTTGCACAGTATTATACTGTTGTTGCGCAGTATTATACTGCTATTGCATAGTGTTGTATGGGGTTGTAAATTGATTAAATTGTGGTGCGTATTTCCCAGTCATCATTTATGCCTGCACTCTATATGCATCTGATGTCCTCTCTCACATAAAATCCATAGTTCTACAATATTTTTCATTGTGGCCCACTGACTTACAAAATTTGCAATATGAACTCTTAGAGACTGTCTGGTATTTCTACATCATTGGGAAGTGATATGGATCGTCGCCTAGTTTCTTACAGATTTCTCACCATATTCGTCCTATTGGTAATAGGTTTGGCATTCATGCTTCCATATACTACATGAATGTTTGACATTCATTCTTGTGGTTCATTTCCATCCTTCATGTAGTACACCAAATGAATTCTTGTTTGTCCTTAATTTTTTACTGGTTTAGCTCGAATGTTAAGTTCTTCAAATCCTCCTTCATTTCTTCGATGGATGGTTCCATCTGTTAATACTGGTTTTCTTCCAGTTGCAGGGTTTCTTGTAGAGCCTCCACTTGTGTCTGAAACTTCTATTGTTGCAATGGATATTTTAACTGCGATAGCAGTGAATTGAGAAATAGGTACCTATGCTACATATCAGGCATGAGATATTTCAACTTTCCCTTTAGTCTCTTGAATCTCTAGTCGATCTCCCACATGGATTCTCTCAGTTTTTTTCTAATTTCAATCATCTCATTCATGTACTGATATTCTGAACTCGGCCTTTGGAACTCGTTTATCATAAATTTCTTGATGTCTGCAATCATTCTGGTTGTCCCTGGTGGATTGTTTGTAGCTAAACTCATATAACAAATCCAATGTGCAATCCATTAGTGCAATTGCTAGCTATTCCAGTTTGGTATCTTCGTCTGTGATCCATTTTTATTCCCAAAACTTCTCACAGATGAACAATTTTTTTTCCAGGTCCTCTGACGCTTCTCCATTAAATTATGGTAACCTGATGGTGGGATTGTGTCCTGCCATTCTGAATGTTGAAATACTACCTTCGTGAGGTGTACATACTTGACTAGTGTTTCCAAAACTAGATCCTCCAGTTGTTGTTCCTTGTGTAGATGTACTTCCTAGTGTCTTTATTCTGAACTTCAATTTTCTAAACGGTAGTGTTCTCTTTGGTGTATTAGTCACACATGGGTTTATGGGTTACACACTGACATTAATATGGATAGGATTGTTGCCTTCTCTCCCCATTCTTGGACCTCTCGTCTTCCTCTGATATGTTGTGTGCATGATTTCATCAATCTACTCCACAGCCCGAAGATCCTCTAGCTCTTCCTTGTTGCTCTCCAAGCATTCCCTCGTGGATACAACTCTCTTCTTGGTATTCACCTTTTATTGGTAGGGTACTCCGCTACACATATTCCAACTGTCTCCATGATCCACTTGATCTGGTCATTATCCATCATGATTGCGTCCAAGGGTTCCTCCTTCTTTCCCTTATCCTTTCCTCCTTCCGTTTATCCTCTTTATGTTAGTGCTTCCCACCTTCCCCATGCACACAGGGAAGTTTAGCTTGCTGACTCCATTGTCATTACACCTTTGTTATATATCAATATCTTAATAGAAGTATACAACGATATAATGTACCTTCCTCAAGGTCCACATAGAAAATCTTTCTCCGCTGCACTGTACAACTTCGTTGTATCTATTGCAAACTCTAGTATAAATCCCGCTACTATCGAGCCAAAAATATACTACGCGGGTGAATTTGTTGTTCACCTGCTGTAACTTCTCAATCTATACCGTGGTCCACTCTAACTATTTGATCCGGTTCGTTGCGTGGTTATCCTTCAACCTTAGTATCCACTCCTACAATAAGTGTGGAAAATCACAGAAAAAGACTTCATACAAGTCAGTAAACATGTATTTCTCAAGATATTTTTGGGGTGTTGCTCTATGGTTTTTGTTATCTTTCTATGCAAACTCTAGCTCTTTTGTTCTTAGCCAACTTCTGATCTCTGCTTTTGTGGGATTCCATGGTCTCAACATCCCTTTCTAGTGTCTCATTTATTTCTTCTCTTGCTCCACCTCACATAGATCTTACATACTTTTCAACATATATCATCTACTCAATCCTCTACTGTTCCTACCAATGACATGAAGACAATTTGTTGGTTTATTTATATATCCCGTATGAGTTTGTATTGAGTGACTTGGGGTTCATGTCTGTTCGGGGTTCCAACAAAGACTCTAAAACTATCGACCCTCCTGGTAAACCAGAAGGCAATTTCATGCACAGGGTTCACTGCGTAATCTCACCTGAGATAGTATTAATGGGTGGATGCAATACTCATGTGTTTGCACCCTAAGATTGAGTGAGATATCTGATAACTGTATACTGAGAGTTCTATTACAACTTATTAACACAATACACTATTTATTATGATCATGCAGGAACTATAAAAACTCATTCATTCAACATAGAAATATTTACTTGAAGACAATAAAGAAACACATGCATTCAATCACATAACACAGGTTTTACCGTGGTTCACCCCATCCTAGGATACGTCTACAAAAATCTGGCTCTTATCTCTTTTATTATAGTAGTTCTTCACTACAATGACACGTTATTTACAACTCTTGTTGGTGGGTAATATCTATTATGAGGTGGACTATATCGCACTAGTCTCCTCAGCCTGTGATCTAACCCTCCTCAGCCCTCTCTAGCTCAATCCCTTACAAAATTAGGTCATACAACAAAATATTACATAGCATCCATTCTTCATATTCATCTCTCTATATCGACTAACTATCAAATCATATGACAACCATAGCTATACATCAAAAATAACCTTTCTATGAGACCTAGGTAACTATATTTATACGTTTTTGGCTCTTCAACCATTACAATGCATTACCAAAACCATAACCCTAACGTCATTAGGTCTTCCATGCATGCACACGTGCTATTTTTCCTTTCATCTATCGCTTTCCTCGTGCATGCCTTCTTTCCTAAAATTGCCTTTCTTTCCACTTTGGCCTACTTCCAACAGTCATCCTCATGTCAAAACGCTAACTTGATGATGTTAAGGCTCAAAATGATGATGTTAGGGGTCTTCAAGGGCCAACTTCATGGTGGGAGGGAAAGACCCCCATAGGTCCAGGCCTGCCAAAGTGCCTATTGTGGAATATCCTCCTTTTTTTCTAGTGCAAGCCTTTGGTATCCCTCTTCCCTCCGTTGGGGTCACAACATCCATCTGGTGGGATTTTGGCCCCATGGAGGTCCGAACTAATCAACTCCCCATATGTACCTGTCCATCGGGCATGGTCATGTAGCAACAAAAAGTATGCCCTCCATGGGCTCATAAGTCACAGGGATCATAGAAATGTCAATCACATATAATAATCAAGTTACCCAAACATGTGCATCAAACCCCCCTTTACCTAGAAAAACACTCAAAGACGTTATGCTATTTGACAAGCCAGGTTTGGAGAGGGTCTCAGGATTTAATCCTCCTTACGTGTGGGGTGATTCCCAGGTGAATACGAATATAAGTCATGTAAATTCGCGAGATGGTGTAGGGGATGTTTGGGCAAGGGGTGAAGTGATAACAGGGAAATGTAGGTCTTACATGTGGCTACCTCTATATAGGGTGATTTGCACCTTATCATGGATTCCATTGTTTCCTAGCCCATTCAATGCATTTTTACTCTTTGTCTTATTACTTTTTCTTTCAAGAGAATAGCTGGAGGAAACTTCCCTGGAGTGGTGACCAGTGGTGACATCGTTACCCACAAGAATTTCATGGAGATGAGAAGGTTGGCTCATGATGAGACCCCCTTTCTCTTGGCTATGCCACCAAGATCCACTACCCTGTCTTGGTGACTAGATGAATAGTAGTGTCATACCGCTACATGCTCATGGAACTAATAGTTCCCCCCTTTTTTTTGCTGAGAAGTATTTTATCACTTTCTCATGGATCCCTGTGAGATGAATCTCAAGGTTTCATCTTATCTTTTAACATTTTCTATATACTTTTACCCTCTTACCCTCTAGACCTTTAGCCCCTTCTTCCCACAAGGAAAGGTACAACCCTTACTAGCTTGGAAAACCAAATGCCCGGACCAATGTAGGGGATAGATGAGAGGTATAATGATGAAAAGTGAAAGTATGGAAGGAATGGAAGATGACCTTTCATACACTGACCCAGTGGCAAGACATCCCCAAGAGAACTAACTTACTAGGGAACTCCGTCATCCCCCCCAGGTATGGACAAATCAAAAGGAACAATTTCCAAGCAAACGTCATGAAACAAAAGAAAATTCAATTCACATATTCAAATGTTTTTAGAATCAGAGTGACACATACCATAATACCTAGACTCATTACCTCATGGAGAAAGACCCAGTGCTACTTCAAAACCAGGCCGATGGGGCGGATGTTGTTGGTGCTAATAGATGGGAGGCATTAAAGAAAATATGGGCCATCCAGGGACAAGATCAATTGATATGGATCTCGTTACTCCATGGCTAGGACTTGTGGGCCTCGAGACATAATATCCTTAGTTATCCCTAGGATAGGAGATAACAGTTCCGAACTTTAGTTCAAAGAACTCTTTCATTTTCCTTTCATAATAGTTCTCATGAAAATATTTCTCTTGGAAATATCCTTTGAAATGCCTCCATGGGATCCCCTTCTCATCAGGGTTCTTGGATTGCTTAAGCTAATCCAACCACATGGCTACCTTTCCTTGTAAGTGATAAGTTGTAATTCTAGCTTCTATCCTTGAGGGGTAATCATGTCGTTGTAAATATTTCTTCATTTCTAACAGCCAGGCCTCAACCTCTTCTCTTTTTACATGTTCACCATTGAAATTTGGTGGCTTGATCTTCTTGAATTCACCTTGGAATTGTTGGATTACTGAGAGGGTGGGGGGGGGTGAATCAATAACAGTGCAATTATAATATTTTTATTCAAATTTATCCAAGTGTTATATCAATGTAGTATTATTATCCAATAATGAACAATAATAAATGAACAATCACACACATACACAATGTTAATATTATGGTAGCTGTGGGAGGTATTTACCTCCACGTGTAAACTTGATGAGAATAGAATATTTCGGGAAGCGAGAAGAAACCCTAATGAGTTGGCTAATAACCCTAGAAGACAAGTCAGCTCAAGAGGATAATTGGTATTAGGTTATTAGCCTACAAGAGAAGAAGTCGATCAGAAGAAATATTATATAATAAGTAAATAGACACCCAGAATGAGAAGTCGGCCCAGGAAATTAGCCATAATTAGTATAAATACAGAAGGCTAGTCTTCATTCTGGTAGGTATTCTCAGAGAAACACTTGTTTGCACTGCAGTTTCCCAGTTTGTGCACAATTTTGGAGGAGAGCTGTCGTTGAAGCTGCTGCAGCTAACATATTGCATTTTTTCTTGGAATATATCTTGGTTATGGTTTGGACTATATGATAATCTCTTGTTTGGTGTGATATCCTTTGGGAAGGGTGCACTGCCCTTTGTTTCTCTATCTAGCCTAGGGTTTGCTTCCAGAGTGATTATCTGTCAAGGTTAAGGTGCTCGGAGGGTGGCTTCGGCCTATGGTTGGGTGACAATAGTGATATTGTTGATGGTAAAATGAGCACATCCGTTATATTCTAACCACCTCCTTCATTCAGTCTAACCACTGGAAGGGAGAATAGCCATAAGGATACTAAGCTCATTGAAGAACTTCCGCTAGGGTTTCTAGCAGGAACAATTACCAAATCACTACCGCTAGGGTTACTAGCAGGTGCAGTTTCATAAACAATAATCCTCTCGTTGAGGCACCTTAAGTGAAGGGATTGACCTAATTTCTGAATAGACTAGTGCACCCCATCCTAGCGCACCTCCTGGTACTCTCAGCAAGCTAAGATGTTAAGTTTGAGTTTCTGGTCAAATCTAGGGTTGACCAAGTCAAAGCAGCTATGACTTACTTTATGAAGTCAGAAAACAAGTTATATGGAGATTATAAATTCAGAGTGTAGAAGACAAGGATTGAGCTCATCCTTGCCAAGAATAAAGTGTTGGATATCGTGAAAGGAAAGATCGTGGAACCAGAGTTTGAAGAAGGAAAAGAGAAGGAACTACATAAAGTTGTAGTTATGGAGAAGTTCAAAGACAGTGACATCAATGCCATGAGTATCATAGTGGACTCTATAAAATGCCACTTGATACCCTGCATCTCCCATCTTGACTCATCGAAGAAGATGTATGATGCCCTAACAAACCTCTTCTCAGTCAAAACATTGGACAAGTAATGAGTATGAAGAATGAGCTCCGTGACATGAAGATGAATGATGATGACAACATAACATCATACTTTGTGAGGATCTCTCAGTTAAGATATCAACTACAAGCTATTGAAGAGATCATCTCAGAGAAGGAACTGATAAATATAGTAGTCAACAGTCTTCCCAAGACATGGGATGCATTTGCCACAAGCATGAACACAAGGAGGGAGTATCCTACATTTAAAGAAATTTTGGCTTGCTATGCTGAAGAAGAATCAAGGATCAGCGCAAAAGAGAAACCCCAAAAGAAGTACAATGATCAATCCTTTACAATAAGATTCAAGAATTTCAGGAACAAAAGGAAGTTTGGTTCAAGGAAGAAGCCAAAACAAGAGAAAGACATGTCAAAAATACAATGCTTCAACTGTCAAAAGTATTGTCACTACAAGAATCATTGTCCCGAGATAAAGAAAAGGAAGGGGACACATGAAGAATTAGTTTCCAAAGAAAAGGAACCTACAAAGAAGACCAAGCAGGATAAAACAAACTTCTTCTTCTAAGACAAGGTATCAATGCTCTTCATAGTTCTTGTACATACCATGTTTTTTGTACATATCTTTTATATCTACTTATTAGAATATAATATGTTCAAAGAGAAACTATACCTATGGAAGAAACAAAAAGGATTGTTATCATTATGACTACAAGTCAGACAATACAAATGAAAGGATTAAGTACATCAAACAATTAATGTGGAAGTTATTACATAAGTAACAACTACAAGATAAGATGAAATCATAATCAATCTTGAAGTAAAAAAGAAGAAGTAAAAGACATGAAGAAGTCAACAATCAAGAATAAATTAGAGAAAGACTTATGGCACCTTGCAGAAGGCAATAAGGATGCATACATAAGCGTGGATTATGGAGGGAGCCGATTATATATTTCCAAAAGAAAAACATGCACTCATACACGAAGCGAGGATTAGGATGGAGCTAATCCTATGACCCATTGAATATGATGAAGTGTATATCCATGGTAGCATCCATGAAAGGCAGTACATGTTTGGTTCGACCTTAGAAGAAGGCGTCTTCGAAGAGTAGCCTTAAAGTATCCCTGCTTTTCCATCCACATCTGTGATCCTATGATGAAATAAATAAGTGGAATCTCTAGGGCATGGAATCTATAATAAACTCCATGGACCCAAGAGCTAAAGAAAAACATGAGGAAGAACATGAAGATTCCAAGTAATAAAGAAAAGCTAGAACAACTAGTAATTGTATCAAGAATCACAAGATTACCAGCTTGATATGAACTCACTAAAAGAAATCAAGCAGAGGAACTGAAAGTTGTGATGAAGAATAGTGTATGGAAGACTTATGAATGAAATCATTGCGAGATCTAAAACTAGAGGTTCTCCCAGATGGAGGGAGAATACTATTATGATTACTCATTTTAGTAAACCCGGCATACCTCTACACGAGTGATTATATCATCCACAACATCCATGGGTTGGAGTTCTACATCAGATGAATGCAAATATTGTTCTCCAGATCAATTGAACAAAGAGCATATGAAGATAAACCTCAAGGCTTTGAGGCATACCAGAAAGAGACCCTTGTATGCAGATGGAAGAACACAACTTGGTGGAGAACCTCCAATGCATAGTAGAAGCGTGACAAAGACTTTCTATAATAGATATATTGTATTAGGATGATTACTTAGAAGATCACGATGATGGATTGCCAATCCATGACAAAGATCTCATGATGACAGAAGAAGTGCCACATGGATATGTTCCATTTTGATTCTTGCCATGATGTTGTGAGCTAGCAGGAACTAAAGAGGAATCCAACAATGCTATACTTTATTGATTAGATCTATTTGAAGACTTCAGAGAAAACCAATGTTCCAAACCGAAGTACATTTGAGATCAAGCATTACATTCTTCATGATGAAGTCCAGAAAGGAAAAAGTGGTTCTCCAATATATATCTCCATAAATGAGCAGATAAGAAGACATTTTGGTAAAGATTCTATCCAATATGAAAGAGTTTGCGTACTCAAGATGGAGCTCATGGAGACGAATTCCTTATTGAAAAAGGAAGAGATGAATCCCAGGTTGGGAGGGAGAACTGATGTGTTATTGATTGATGGAAAGTCATTTTTTAGTTCGAAAAATGGTCTAGGATGAGCAGTTCCTTTCCAAATTTGGAAAGTGGTCTGAGATTTCTGACGGACAGGCATTTTCCAGTTCGGACAGTCATTTTTGTAAAGAAAATGGTTCGATGGATTGTTGATGTACCATAGACAATGATTTACCATTGTGGTTAACATGGGGAATGGTCTAGGGTAGTCTCTCTTCTTGAGGGTTACTCAATAAGACTGGCCCGCCTCGCCGGACAACGATTTCCCATTGTGGTTAACATGGGGAATGGTCCATTTTTGGAGGTTGGTGCAGGACAGTCATTTCCTTAGGAAATGGTCCAGAGAGTCATTCCTTAGGGTAGATTCATTCTCTCCAGGTTGAAATTTTCTTAGTTCTGGAGGAATGGTCTAGGTCCAACAAATCAAGGACAGATATTCCTTAGGGCAGACTCATTCTCTCCAGGTTACACTTTGTCTAGTGTTGGAGGAATGGCCTAGGGTGGGGAATGGTCCAAGCTAAGAAATCATGATAATCATTCTTCCTTGCTTGAGGAGAATAGTCCAGATAGCTCATCATTGATGTTTTACCTTTGAGGGCAGTTGCTCTTCCAAGATCTCATAGATGTGAGTGGAAGAATGGCCCAAATGATTCAATTTATATCATAACATTGTTTCTATGTAGGTTGATATCAAATTATTGTTATGAAGACTGTATGTCTCTATACAATAGATGTATACTACTGTGGTGGATGTGTTCCACTATTTGTGACTATACGTCACTGATCAAGTACCTGTGTGCTACTTGGTGTGGTAGTGTACCTCTGGATTGTAGTTGTGTACTACTATAGATAGAAACAATTGTGTTCTATTGAATGATATTGTTCTGATTGCCTTGAAGCCTATCAACAATGTTGGAAATGATTATCAGCTAGATGGATGATCAATGGAAAAATATTTCCCAGACAAAAAATGGTTCAGGACATTTATTTTTCTAGTACATATGTCCATATTAGAAGAATGGCTCTTATGTCACTCTATGGTGTGAGTGACTTATCCAACATCATGTCTAAATTAATCAGATAGAGTATGGTTTCGAGAGATGATGCAGCTGATGACATTGATGGTGATGATATTGCTCATGATCTAGTCATGAGATAGTCTATACAACTATGTTGATGCTACCGGGTGAATGACATGTTTTTTCTCAAAACCATTACCTGTAATACCTCCCTAGATAGGAGGGAGTGTCAATATTATGGTAGTTGCGGGAGGTATTTACCTCCACGTGTAAACCTGACAAGAATAGAATATTTCGGGAAGCCAGAAGAAACCCTAATGAGTTGGCTAATAACCCTAGAAGACAAGTTGACTCAAGATGATAATTCGTATTAGGTTATTAGCCTACAAGAGAAGAAGTCGTCCAGAAGAAATATTATATACTAAGTAAATAGACACCCAAAATGAGAAGTTGGCCCAAGCAGTTAGCCATAATTAGTATAAATATAGGAGGCTAGTCTTCACTCTGGTAGGCATTCTCAGAATTGCAGAGCAGCACTTGTGCACACTGCAGTTGCCTAGTTTGTGCGCAAGTTTGGAGGAGAGATGTCATTGCAGCTGCTGCAGCTAGTAGATTTCATTTTGGCTTGGACTGTCTCTTGGTTATCATTTGGACTATCTGATAATCTCTTGTTTGGTGTGATATCCTTTGGGAAAGGTGTGCTACCCTTTGTTTGGCTATCTAACCTAGGGTTTCCTTCCGGAGTGATTCTCTGTCAAAGTTAAGGTGCTCGGAGGGTGGCTTCGACCTATGGTTAGGTGACAATAGTGATATTGTCGATGGTAAAATGAGCACATCCATTATATTCTAACACATAATACACCATTGTTTTACATGGAAACCCAAATCGAGAGAAAACCACAGAATGATTTTTCTTATATGTCTTGAAGAATTACATTCATTGGAAGCACCTACTTCCTTTGTTTTCCAGCTGCAACTGGAAGGAGTCTCCAACCCCTTATTTTCTCAGGCTACAACCTAAGGGAAGCACCAACTCCCCAATTCTCTAGATACAAACAGAAGGAGGGTACAACCCCCTATGTTCTCTGGCTACAACTGGAAGGTGGCTACAACCACCTATCCTTGCCTCGTCCTACCACCCTGAAGTAGAACTAGTATGATGGAACCACTTTCAACCTGTCACTCTAAGATATACCATTGTACCACTGTATCAAACTGTACCACTGACCTGTATCTAATTTGTACAACTTCCCTGTAATACATCTGTACCTAAACTGAACATGTATCTACAGAATTATAGCAAATATGCGACATGTAGTGATGCAACCCGCATATGTACACACCTTATCTAGTATGCAGCCCATGTATGTACGTTCCCTATCTATTATGAAACCTGTGTATGCCTTCTAAAACTACGGTTTCCTTTCACTTGAAAACTTTTGACCTTCTGTAACTTCTTTCACATAGATTTGTAACATGTCACTGTACTCTGTGCATGCATCCTCATTCATAACCTCTACTCAAGGCAAGTATGTCTCTCTCTAGTCATGTGCCATATAGGTATGTGTAATCATGAACAAGTATAATATCCCTGACATGATCTTATTCATCAATCCATTTTTGATATTCAACTTCGCAATACATCAATAAATACAAGATTTCAACGATGTACCATAAAACTCTTATCCATATGCCAAGAAATACAATATGTGCCTCAAAAAGAAGTATCAATGATAAATATACCAACACTGTATTTCTGTAGATTTGACTTATATAGAAGATCCCATGCAGCCACTAGTCTCTCTAGGGAGAATCCTCAAATCTCCATTGTCAGTCCTCATGCATACATCAAAATCCAACTATTCATAGAAATAATACATACCTTTTGAACCAATGGATGGATCTGATGTATCTGAGCACTCTAGACCTTCCTCGGAGCTTGATCTTAGAATCTAGAACCTTTGCACCTTCATATTCTCAAGTTTCATGGCTTTATCAACATGTACTTACCCTATACTCAACCATCCCATGTACGTACTCACCCTATACACAGACAACCCACGTACGTGTATGCACCCTATACACAGCCAACCCGCTTACGTACACATCATATACATAGCCAGTCCGCATATGTGTACTCACCCTATACCCAGACAACCCGTGTATGCCTAAAAAAATAGGGTTGTCTGTGAATCCAAGAATTTCTCCGTCAACCCTTCGTGCTACCTCAGACATTCTCCACTTCATATGTATCCAAAAGTATTTACAAGAAGCTATACACAAGAAAATAGATATACAATATGTACAAGTGTTCTTTTATGAGTGAGCTTTGTCTCTTATTTATATCTTCATGTGCCCTTACACTTTTCTTATTTTAGGACTTCTTCATTTAAAACAATTTCTTTTTGCAAAGCACTTTGACTCTTGGGGGCTTCTATAAGACTCATGAGGGTTCTCCAACTTCATATGGTCGTAACTCCATAACTGTGAGGAGTTATCTGACGTTCCACATACCAATGGAAATGACATGACAAGCACTATCCATTTAGGATAGTTTCACTCACAAATTCACTACCCTTCATCTCATTATTCCAAAGATAATAATGGGTTCTCTCACTCCACAAAGCATCTTCCCATGAGGGATTTAACCATAAGGGGACCACTTTGGATTTCATCCATTTTTACTTCTTATCAACCATCACAAGACAATAATGATCCATCTTTACATCAAACAATATTGGGTCCATTAACCAAACCTTGTGCCACAGGGCTTTCTTCAAGGGTTGACATTAATGACAACCAACCTTAATAAAAAATCCCCCCCTTTTTCAGTTATGGAAACACTTTGATGCAATACTGAAATCATATCACTCATGCTCCCCCTGGAACCATGCCTCTATCCTCTATATATGATAATTTTTCTCCCCCTGGAACCATACCTTTGTCCTTTGTCTCTATCCTGTGCATCTAATAAATCTCTCCCCATTTGTCATCAATGGCAAATGTATCTTTCCATCCGTGGTTTCTCCCCCTGACTAAATTGTCCTCTTATCGTGCTTCCTTGTGTAAATCTAAGACATATAAGATAAGCATTCAAAAAGAATTCATTTTGGAGTAGAAATAACTCCAAGTCTCTGGAAAAGATGTTCAAGGGATTTCCATGGAAGTGGTTTTGTGAAGATGTCTTCCACTTTCTCTTTTGTGCCCACATACTCAACTTTGATGTTATTTTCTACAACCTGCTCTCGTAGAAAGTGATACTTGATTGGAATGTTCTTCGTCTTGGAGTGCATCACCGGGTTCTTCGAGATACTGATGGCACTTGTATTATCACAATATATTGGAATGGGCTCATCATACTCAACCTTTATATCTGTCAGAGTTTGTTTCATCCAAAGAACCTATGTACAACATGATGTTGCTGCAATATATTCGGCCTGGGCTGTAGATAAAGATACTAATGATTGTTTCTTTCTTATCCATGATACCAAACACTCACCTAGGTATAACACTACTCCACTGGTGCTTCGTTGGTCATGAATACAACCTGCCGAATCTGCATCTGTGTAGGCAATAAGTGATAGATATTTTCCTTTTGGATACTATAATTGTTATCGGATAAATCGGTAGGTGCAGACACTAACTGATCTCCCTAGATCCACCTAGATATAGAACAAAACACACCAGAACCTGATGCTTTCCTTAAGTTTTAGTTATTGAATTTACTAACTAAAGAGGGATGGGTGACATACCATTTAAATGTCGCTTCCCCTCACTATCACCATCCTAGCTTCATTCCAACTCTCATACAATGATGACCTACAAAAGAACGCAACCAACCAAAGTGATTGTAATAGCATAAACTCAATATAAACCTATGTATGTGATCAAGGAATCATACAATAAAACACAACAAGCTTTATAGGAAAGAATCATATTACTATATCATATTAAATGTGAAAGAGAGATTACAACCATGGCCTTGAAGTCATAAGGTCTCTTCCAACTGTCCTTTGTTCCCCACACACTTTCACTCCAAGAATTCTGAGAGAACAGATCTGATAATATTCACAATCTATCTTGACAAAGGAAAAACTCAAAACCACTCTAACCAAGCTAATAATTCCAAGCCAAATCCAACTTAGCCAATCCCCAAAAGCTCAAAAGCTCATCTCATCCAAGCCAACTTTCTCCATGAGATCTCCTCTCCTTTTATAAGATGAAGAGGATAAGGTGAGGAGGTTAGGATGATCCCACCAAATCATGAAAGAGAGTAAGATCCAAACCATTCAAATGCCACCTCACCATGGAAGTTTCTCCTTCTAGAAGATTCGAGAAAACGCTCATTTTTCCCACGTGTAAGCATTCTCGCACCCTGCCTATAGAGCAACCTGTGAACCTCTCACAACCTAGCTATGGTGCAACCTATGAGAATCAAGCAGTCTCACACCCTGCCTATATAGCAACCTGCGAAGTTCCTTTTTTATATGGTTTTTACAAAGGAAAATGCAACTTCTTTTCTCAAGAAAAGTTCTTCTACCTTCTCTCTTCAGGAACTCAGGCCACTGAACCCTCTGAAGGCAACATATAGGTTTACATCATTAACAGTCATAGGGATGAAGAAAATAATGTGTAACAAAGAGCCCCCCAAAGTATGAAGTTAGAACAGAGTGATAGCTGAAATACTTTGTCGAGTGTGTGTAGGGAACAAGGAATAGTCGGTCGGAAACCTGCCAACAAACAAGGGAATACAATACAATAATATATCATCACTGAGGTAGGAATTCCCATACTCAGAATACAAATGACTCAAAGCATAAATGCTGACATGCGAAGATCCATGTCAAGTAAGACAAGTCATGGCCACCAAACATACACTGTGGATCCATGACAATATGACTCAAATTTGAACATAGCGACAAAAAATACACTGTGGATCTATGTGTTAAATACTAAAATTTGAACATAGCCATGAGACATACAATTTGGATCTATGCAACAGTACAAACTAAATATACTCCAATGCAGCCTAAATCTATCAGAAATGATCCAGGGTCTTCATCTCCACCACTCTATAGTACGAATCTAACCATGTGAATACATGTGTCGAAGTCGAACATGGTAGAAACCACTTGATTATCGGTCATTCATGTATACTGTTAGCAAGTACGAGGGAAATCACCATTAATGTCAATGACTCCCAAGGTACACTAGTACAATCCAACGAATGCGAATTAGTGAGCTGAAGTCGAACACTCGGCAGAATCTCCTAATCAGGGGTCAATAATAAAAACCCACTGTCGAAAGCGAGGAAACCTTCCATTGAGGCATGCAAGTTCCAAGGTACCAATTGGTTTCTAAGTCTAATTCCTGGATAATGAGTTGAAGTCAACAAGAAAAGACTCGTCATAGGAGGGATTTAATGTATCCCACATCAATGACACGAAACAAGTAACAAGATTTGATGTAGATCAGGGTAACAAGTGATTCAGGACTGACTCAGGGATGGCCGATGCAACAAAAGGCTTAAAGAATGCAGAAATGGCCGACGCAATAGAAGGCTTTTCGGGTTGAATTTTTCTTTGAACATATTGATGACACGACAACTGTATTGGAAATAATGACTCAACAATAGGGATCACATACCAATTTGTAATCTTATAAGAGTATGATTAGGAGATAAGTGTATTTTCCAACCTAGACACAAGGTGAGTGAAAGGGTGTCATGTTCAAAAGTGTCTCTTCCATGAAGTACAGGTTTAGATACATTTCTTTCCCAAATTCCCCCCCCACCATTTATGGTGAGTACCTCTTTATTTTTACACAATATTGAGGAGTATAACATATGCTTGAAATGTAAGCTCATCCTTTAGATGAGTCCCTCGGAGTATGTTTAATGAACCCTAGGAAGGAGTAGTTCGGTCTCGTTTGGGCCTTTCGATGTTGATTTAACAAGTCCAAAGAAAGAAAACTCATGGGTTTTTCATGTTTAGAGAGTCTGAAAAACACTTAAAGAAAACTCAGGTCCCATATGGGCCTTTCAATGTTTGTTTTATGAGTCCAAAGAAATAAAACTCAGGGGTTTTTCATGTTTATAGAGTCTAAAAAACACTTAAAGAGAACTCTCTCAGTTCCTTTTTCGTAAAGTAGTCTAATGAGACTAAAAAAGAGATAAACTATCACTCAACAGACGTTTTCTTCAAATACTTTAATGAGCATGAAAAGAACAAGGTCGATCGACAATATTTTCTTGTTTAGAGAGTTTGAAAAGAGCTTAAAGGGAACTCCAGGGGGTTCCTTTTTCGTATAACCTTTACGAGTCCAAAAAAGTGATAAAAGTACACTTGGTTGCATTCTCACATATTTACAAGCACGAGAAAGAACAGAGACTAAGATCAGTAACTTATTCTCATGTATTTATGAGCATGAGAAAGAACAAAGACTAAGCTCAAGATTGTTTTCATTTTTACGCAAGCTTTAAAACAAAACAAAACTATGCTTGGAACTAGTTTCATTTTTACACAAGCTTGAACCAGAGGAAACTATGCTTGGACCTAGTTTCAGTTTTACACAAGCTTGAACCAGAGGAAAGCTATTATTGAGGTAAGTGGTTTCATTTTTACACAAGCTTGAACCATAGAAAACTATGCTTGGACTTCCTAATGCAGAACACATGTATGGTTGGTACTTAGCCCCCAGCTTAAGAAACTAGCGGCTCTACTTCAGCATGAAGTCCAAAGGATGAAAGTATCAACCCCAAGATTCATTTCATCCAACGAAAAAGGTGGAGGAAATGAAGCTTCAAATACTAGACGAAGGAATTGACTCAAACAAAGAGGGGGAAAACTATTTTATTTTTTAATGAGCTTGACATAGAAACAATAACTATGCTCGTAACCTCTGTTTCATTTTTTAACGATTTTACTACAGAGACGAAAAAAATATCCTCGTTAGTGGTTTCATTTTTTAATGAGATCAAAATCAGAAAACCATTCTCAAAGACCTTTGTTTCATTTTTTAACAAGGTTTCCACAGAGATACAAAAAACTATCCTCGGTAGTCTCTCTTCTTGATCATGGATTCCAAGAGGACAATGCTCTAGAATGACACCATTTCAAGGGACAAAACTCAGTCATGGCTTGCAAGAGGTCTTCACTGGAAGGACACCATGTTGAGGGTCATGACAGGGGTAAAGAGATCAGGCTCTAACAACCCTATCGAAGAGATCACCATGTCGACTACTGGATCTAAGTCATCAGAAGGTGAAGTCATGGGTGACAATGCCACATAATTGACCTATGGTGGGGGTGATACTGTTTGCATATAAGAACCATTTAGGGAGGCAATCTAGTCAGGGTCAATGAATTAAAATTGATCAACAGTCACAACTTGTCCATCATGAGGGAAAGATATCACACGAAAAAGACTAGACATAATAGCTTTCATGGCATAGACATAATCTCACCCAAGGAGTAAAGAGAAATCCAAGGGGTCTTGGACTACCATGACATCAGTAAAGACAGTTTTCCCTCCCAGAGTTACTGGAAACTGAGGAAGGGTCCCTAAAGGTTGACTAGTTCTTCTGTTAAAAGCTAACAAATTCTGTGTAACCAGCGCAAGTGGAGGATAACCCAAATCTTGCCAAGCAATAGAGGACAAAATACTAACTGACGAACCTTCCTCTATCAACGTCTGAGGAACATCTCGACCAAAAACCTGTACTATAATCTGGAAAGGAATGTGAGAGGGAAGACAAGGTCTAGTTAGCACACCCCAATCAAAATGGATGGCCTCATAACTTGGAGGGGGTTCTGTTGATGGGTGAAATTGACCGCTTGTCAACTGGAAGAGTGAGTCCGGTCTGGGGTTGTCTAATTAACCCAAGCCATTTGGATTGACCCACCCTGATGGGTTTAATGGCTCCATTGGCCAATCTAAAGTCCTAGGGGAAGCGGAAAACAACTAAAAGAAATATAATAACTTACTAAATAATAATCACTGAAATATATATGTACATCTAAGTATATATATATACAATTTATCTAAATAATATTTGTATAATAGTTCTATTTATCATATATACAATATATACAAATCATGAGTTTTAATCTAAACTCATAAAAATCGAATGTAAATTGGTTCTTTTAACAACAACAATAAAGTAAGTGAAAATACTATTTATTTTTTATTTGTTTTCTTGTATGTATACATTCTTAAAATCAAATATTAAACTACTTAATTAAACAAAAAGATATAGATAGTGGAAATCACTCTATATGTAAAAAATTCTATAATAAAGAAGAAAACGAAATAAAATAACAGACTAACCTATTGATGCATCCAATGTCTGTACAATAGAGAATATTCAGCCACCTTTATCCGAGAAGTAAACCTGCAACGAATCTTAAGATTGCTTCGAATGAATGCGAAACCATATGTTGGAGATTGAGTTTTGATAACAGAACATATAATGGACACAGTCACAGTGATCTTATGATTTACAAGTAACTACAATGAGATAAACCTCACTATAAGAACTTGTATTTAAACATTCAACAGAAAATTAGAGATAAATCTCGTAATTTAAATTGAATCGATGATCACCTTGTATTATATCTGAAACATGAGATATGAACAACATGTAATAATGGATTATTTCAACTCACAATAAATCATGAAGACAATAGCTTTCACCATCTATTATCACATCGAAATAAACAAAACTTAAACTAAAACATAATACACAAAAGCTAAAGTTGTAACATGTATTATGTTCCATTCATGTCTGTGTGTAATTGTCTATACTCCAGCCTCAAGCTGAGATGATCAACTGTTTACAAAATGATAGGTTTATAAAGGCCTCAGGAAAGACAATTGTTTCTATTCCTGAGATCAAATATTTGTTTCAAAAATAAAGGGGGATGCAACCACCCTGATCCTACTAAATCCTAAAAAAATAACAACAGTTTATTTATGTTCATTCAAAATACATCATAGATATGACTGGAAGGTCTTAAGAGTGCCTCAGTTCAATTTTGAAATCATGGACCCCTGGATATCCTGAAAGAAAAGGAAAATAGAAAGATTTCAGATATGTTTTCTGTCATTAATTTACACAATTCGAATTAACATAACTGACTATAGAATCTTGCGATTCTGTAGCTAGTTATAATAGTAAATGAAATCTCATTTTATTTAATGAATAAAATAAAGCTAATTTAATAATGAAATATAGCTTATCCAACAAACCATATAATATAACTTAAGAATGAAAGCAAACATGCTACTAATCTAAGAGATCATACTTGTAACTATGCAATCAAATCGTATCATGAAACTTTGGAGTTTACAATGGCTGTAGCAGCCTCAACATTTTTAAATATCACATGACCTGTGGTCTTAATACATTTTTCTTTCCCTTGGATGACAAATTCAAGCCTGTGGTTTTCGTTTGTTAAAACATCGATCTACTCTTTTAAAACCTTAACCCGTGACTGTATAAATGGGATATCTATATAATATCTTTCAATCCATGATAAACAGACCTCACACTTTGACTATGTGGTGGTTGCATCAGAACAAACAAGATCATGGACCGAAGAGTCCTCCATATGGATAGTAGATTTATTGCAAAGCTTGACACCGGGAAACTCTGGATTGTCTTTCAAACAGGGAGGCAAATTATCGACAAAGTTATAGGATCGGTCAGGGTGTGACCCGAATGACAAAGAGTCTTCCTCTGCAAGGAATTTGTCAATTTCAGAGTCTGAGCTTTCATTAACCTCGATCATGTTGATCATGTTTGCATGAGAATTTGTCTGATTACGACGACTCTGAGAAATTAGCCTGCCAGCTCTTTTGTTTTTAAAATTGATGTCAATATTACTCTTAAATCTCTTTCCCATAGGTTTCTTTATGTTTTTAATACTGTGATTTGGATGTGTAATCTGTTGAATGGCCTGTTGAATGAAATTAGGATCAATCAAGGGTTCGTTGTTAGGGGAAGAGACACAAGTCTGGGGAGGTGAGAGAGATGTCGTCGGGTGGACAAGGGTTTCCTCAACAACGATTTTATCTACTTCTCCCAATTTAGGGTTACCATAGCCATTTCAGATTATAAACGAATCCCAACTATCATCCTGTGACTCTAATTGGTGTATGAGCAGGATTTTAACTAGGCCATGATGAAAAAGGCTAGAGTCTGATCTCTGTTTCTTATATCTTTTCCCCATTTTATAAAGACTCTTGAGTAAGTAATACGACATATTCAAAGGGAAACCCATAAAAATCATAAGCAGACGCAAATGGTATAAAAATACAAGCCCGGAACGCCCCTCACAGGTAACAAATTACTTTACCACAACGAGAAAATCATGCCACCGAGCTTTTAGGAATGAAATTGGCATACCTCTATCACAACTTGTTATTTTCTGAGATGTAAACAACAGGGTCCAAGGAACTTCCTCCACTTTTGCATTTTTAAACCATTTTTGACCGCTCTCTAGTAACCCTGTGGCTTGAATCAGGAACTCCTCAGTAACCTCCAGTTGCACATCACCAAATTTCGCTCTACAAACATCAAAGGATAAGGTGAATTCTTGGGCAACCTGTAAATTAAAACCTTGAAACTTCCTGATGAAAATGAGCCAGCCATTTCTTTCCAAATCTTCTCTAGCATCGTCATATTAGAGCAGGGTTTGGATACCATTTGGTTCAATTCTTATGACAGGAGCCATACTGGATGGGAGGGTAATCAAACAAACACAACATACAGGTAGGGTTTGTGAAAACAAAACAGAGCCATAACCCCGAGCCCAACAATGAACGATGTAAAGACTCATACGATGGGATAGTCATTTAATTAAAACGCATGCGAAGAGGTTTGTGAAACCCGAGGCCATCCCAAGAGATAATGGTAGTCTGCAAGTCGTATTCCACCTTTGCATTTTGTACGAGCTAGGACCAAAACATTAAAATGAAGATGAGTGCGCGCATCATGAGTTTGATTACAAAGTTTAGGTAAGTTAAAAATCGAAAAATTAAAAATTTTGTAAAACAACATAGCCAAGAATCAAACCAAAACCATACAAAAATCAAATGGTGGGGGTATTTTGTTCATAAAGCCATCAATCTCTTAGGCATGCTTAGAATTGAAAGGATAAAAAACAAATAGGGTAATATCTTCATGGAAAGGAATCAAAACTCCATAATAAATTATATAAACAATTTGCCTTCAATGAAATTTTAAAACATAATGGTAATTGCAGTTGCAAGTTTTCATGCTTTCAGTCATGAAAATGAAGCATGAATAGACAATAGGTAAAAGCGATGATTTACAACTATCGTTTCAGAAACTTCTCATGAAGAGTAATGAAATTTCATGACCATGTGTAGGCAGCTATGTAGATTATTTAATTGATATAATAAAAATAACAATTATATTATTGCTGCCAATAGGTTCCACAGGAGAAGGAGGAATAGCCCCCGGCATGGTAGATTCTGTATCAATGAGAAAAACATGGGCAGTATCGGGTTTACTCTCTAGCGGGAGAGTAGGATCGATCGATGGAGAGATCAGATCGATCACTTGGGTTTCATTCTCCAAGGGGAGAATGGGGTCGAAAGGTGGAAATGGATCGACTTCTTGGGTTTCACTCTCTAACGGAATAGTGGGATCAATTGAGGATGGGATTGATCGACCACTTTGTCAACTGGTTCAATTAAGAACGTGACCAGATTGACCACTTGATCAACTAGACTGACTGACGGGTAAACCAGATTGATCATTTCATCAACTATAGGTGGGTTGAGAAAAAGCTTGTGATAAGCAGCTGGAAGTTGAGGCTGTGAAACAGTCATGTCTTCCAGTAATTTCAAGGCTTCTTCCATATGAGGGAAAAGGTGATTTAGATGACTCCCTTTGCATAACATACACAGGAACCTGGCTCTACTTTTCTTCTTCCCAACTATATTGTGACTAGTCGACAAGAAGTCATCAACATGTTGTTCATAGGCTAACGACATGGGTTGGCAAGGATGTGTAGACCATACTTCTATAACCTTGGGTAGGCCAGGGAAATCCTTAATAAGATGGATACCCTTACAAAGCCTGTAAGGGTACTTGGGCTTACGGGTTGTTTGGGTGATCTTGACATTATCAACACTCCCAGCATGATCAACAGTAACTGGTTGTTTTCCAACATGTTTGACAGTGGTTGGAGGTTTTGACCCTTGTTTATATTTCTTCTTCTTAATATTTCTTTTCTTCTTCTTCTTATTCACTGGGTTACTAGCTTCAGAACTTTCACTCGACAAAGAAGATGAAATAGAAGGAGACCTTGCAAGCGGAGAAGGCGAAGAAGATCTTACTGGCGAGGAAGGTGAAGGATTAACATGAGGTTGATGCTCTTGGGGGGAAGTGCTCATGACTAAAGCACTATTTGCATTCAAGATTACCTGAGTGGAAAACAATCATATCGGTAATCCAATAGTGAGACCTGGAAGGCTCAAAGTAGCGATGTGAGGAGTACCAATGTTTCCATAAGAAGGAAAAACAAATGGTTCTCCTGGAGCAGGGGTTCCTTCATTGGTCATTCCGGGAATTGACACCATTAAATAAATCCAACCTAGAGTCTGCTAGGGAAAACAAACAACACATGTTAAAAATCTAGGAAGCAAGTAAACAAACAAAACCTTCTCACAATGAGCACACTAGTTGGTGATGAAATCCAATGTCGTGGGAACAATGTAAGAAGGGGTTGAGATAGAGTGTGTGGAAAAGTTATGTTGACGACCTGCTTAATGGACTTACACCCTGGTGCAAGCTCCCACACATAATCATGGGTATACCCTCCAAGGAGCCCGAGTGAGTTTGGCCAACGTTGATTCCAGGTACCGTGAAGACTTTCCCCTCCACAATCACCTCATGTAAAGAACCTAGAGAGATAGGCCACTAAGGTTACCAATTACTATAGTGATTCCTGGGGAAACAATCAACAATCCGATCCATGCACAAGGGCAGTGTATCTAGCCCGAAATCAACTTGAAAGGCTTCCACTCATCATTGTGGGTATACCTCTCAAGCGACCCCCATAATACATGTAATCTCTACACCAAGACCAACAAAGCAGCGTGAGTAACTCTGCCAGTCTCAATGCAACCTTGTGATTGACACTTGTGTTAGAAGGGATTCCTAGGACAAAATGTAATAAGTGGATTTAACCGCACCCTAACTCAAGATTCTATGTTTGTTTGCAACTTTGGAAAGTTATCTTTCACACCTATTCCAAAGCCCTACAACTAATCTAATGTAGGTTTGCTACCAGAAAAGATAAAAATGTCTAATCAATTTTTATAAGCGCTTTATTTTATGGTTGTTGTTACTCAAGAGGAAAATGGCATGGACAATATGTTGTTTTGACCGACTCGAAATTTATGCAAAGAGATGAAGATGCAATCTTTTCATTTCGATGAAAGCTATGCTACGAGAAGGAGAAAACATTTATCATTCCCATATACACAATGTCCCAAAATATGTTAAACTCATCAATATCAAGATTCTCAAGAAATGAGAAAAAGGTATTGTACACCAATGCACGATTCATGCCCCCCCCAAGAAAAAGACAAGAATCGTGCAATTTCACTACTTCAAATGCAAGGATGCCCCCAATCCAATATAAAGCAAGAAATTAAATCTTTTTGTTTCAAAAATTTCACTAAATAAAATAATGAACTTTGTTAAAACAAAGAAACCCAAACTAAAAGTTTTCTTTTAAAGAGAACTATTCAGAAGAAATCTGATCTTTCTCTAAAACATTCTAAAGAAAACACATGCTTTGTAATTGAATGACACTCAAAGAAAGAGACTAATCTTTCAAAACCAAACAAAGAAAAGATGGCTAAAAGCAACTCAAAGAATGTCAAGCAGACTGTAAACAGATCAATATAGGCTCCAAAAGTTCAATCTAGTTGATCAAAGAAAAACTGGGTCATCAAAAGATGACAAGACCCAATCCAAAAAAGTTTACAAACAAGTTCGCAGCCTAGAAATAGAGTACAGTTCGAGAATTAGGTATTCTCGAATGCTAGACACTGGTAGGGTGTGAGAATTAGGTATTCTTGCAGGCTAGACATTGGTAGGGTGCGAGAAGTTCACACTGAAATGAACAATAGGGTGCAAACATCAATGATTCTCACAAGCCACAGAGAGGTACAGTGCGAGAATGTCTGTAATCAAAGAAAACTTTGAAAAAGGACAGGGAATCTAAGTGAACTTCTAGATCCAAAGAGTCTGGATGGATGTCCCACAGACTCAGAAACCATAAAACAAGCAATCAAAGGAAGGGAAACTAGACTAACTAGGAAACAATCTGTTCCCCAGTATGGTCGCCAATTTTGTTATCAGATAAATCGGTAGGTGCGGACACTAACTGATCTCCCTAGATCCACCTAGATCTAGAACAAAACACACTAGAACATGACACTTTCCTTAAGTTTTAGATATTGAATTTACTAACTAAAGAGGGATGGGTGACATACCATTTAAATGCCACTTCCCCTCACTATCACCATCCTAGCTTCATTCCAACTCTCATACAATGATGAACCTGCAAAAGAACGCAACTAACCAAAGTGATAGTAATAGCATAAACTCAATATAAACCTATGTATGTGATCAAGGAATCATACAATAAAACACAACAAGCTTTATAGGAAATAATCATATTACTGTATCATATTAAATGTGAAAGAGAGATTACAA